>JBBPBX010004638.1:27864-69093 GCA_038048925.1 Garcialebias charrua
CAGCTCCGTGCTAGTCTTTACTGTAGCTTTTCTTGGTTTCTCAGACAGGCAGAGCTGTTCTCGTCTGCTGGATTGAATTCTCCCCCAGCTGAATGTAGGTCACACTCCCACCCGGTAATTCAAAATACTGTAGTAACATTTCTCAGCGATGGCTTAAAGGAATGGTTTCTGAGTTAAACTAAACCTTTCCCACTCACACGAGACGTATGGCTTTAATCTACTGACAGTTTTTGACAGTAATAGTGTGAAATATAGAGAGTAACATAAATCTTCAGTCGGTCATAAATTATGTTTTATTTTAGGTTCTGCTCGGATCAGCATATCAGAAATGACAGATTTATTTTCTCATCACCTGAGAATAATGTGTTTCTGTCAAACTGACGGCTCATTTATTTTCTCCTCTCACAGTCAGTCCATCTTTCTCCACCTCCGTTCAGGAAATAGTCAAAATACACAAGCCGGTGTTTTATGTATAGGTACATCAGTGGTACAGGTACTTTAATGACATATTATGCTGTAAGTCTTTAGGGAACAAGCAAAGTGTTTGAAACACCTCGATTCTTGTATTATTATGAACTAAGTCTGGCCAAGTTAATAATAAATGACCTCCCTTTTTTATTTAATGTGTTAGTTTACTGCGATCATGAGCTTTGACTCAAAGACTTCTAATATTTGCTTCCTGCTGCGTTTACACTTGAAATTTAACTTTTTACCACTTCAGATAAGAGTAAATCTTCACTGAACTTTTTTTAAAACTTATGATTTTTATTTTCCTTTGTTACATGTTACAAAAAAAAAGTAAAAGAAAAGGGGCAGGAAAAGAACAAAGTTTATTATAATTTAAGGTTTCTGAATGTCCATTTTTCCCACAGTTCTTCAATTTTTGATTGTTGTAGTCTTAAAATGTATGTAAATCTCTCCATGTTATGAATTTCCTCCACTATGTCCATCCATTTGGTAAAGGTGGGCAATAATATTTTAACCAAGTAGAGGTGTTTACCTGGAATGTTATTTTCTGATAAATAATCTAAATATATGACTGCACCTGCTCATATCCTATTTCTTTCAGTCATTTTCAAATGTCATCTCAATAACATTTCAGCTTTATACATTGCCAAAAGACGTGAATGATCTATATTTTGTTCTCCACATAATCTTCAACATGGCTGCTTCACCGTAATGATTCTCCCTTAGGTGTAATAAAAAATTATATTATATTTTTCCAGCAGACAATTTTCCTCCTTCGGGATTGCTGAGTTTTACAAATATCGTACCACACGTCATCAGTTCTTTCCTCTTCCAGTACTTTTCCCAACTTTTTCTTTGTGTATAGCGTTGTAGTTTTCCCATTAGTCATCAATCCTTGATGTAACTTTGATACAAGTCTGCCAGTTTTGTTCTTATATACTTTTCCTAATATTTCTGTAATTTTGTTTAGTTCCCCTGGGATAGGGGTCTGCAACCTTTAAAGTCAAAAGAGACATTTTTACGCCTTCGTTCATGACTTTAAACATGTCCGGAGCCGTGACAATCTGCTACAGCTGTGGCTATCAACTGGTGGCCCATGGGCCACTTTAGGTTTGCTGGAGGGAGCGTTTGTGGCCAGTAGGGGTGACATCACAAAGCATAAAATATCTAATGATTTTTAACATTTATTAAAGAAAAAAGACCAGATTCTTGTAAATAAGGGGGAAAATCAGTTTTTACAATTTTTTAAAGAAACAAATTCTATAAACTATGCAGTTCAAAAAGGCGTTCAATACAAGATCAACTGGACTTTATTTGTAACAGAAAACGTTTCGACTCCCATCCAGGAGGCTTTCTCAATTCCATGAACAACTGTGAGAAGTTTGGAGTTATAACAGAACCACGCACCATCATATGTAAATTTCAAGCTGAGGTAACACATACATGTAAATTGACAGATCACACCTTAACAGTAGGGGGTTCCCTTGAGGTCTCTGACAGAAGACACAACACTGTATGTAAATTGACAAAAAACAACTCCCAACCAACAAACAGAGGCTTCTCAAAGAAATTTGTTAGTCTAATTTACAGACAAGACACCTCTGTTCCCATCCGGTGTAAAACGTTTTGGAATCAGTCCCAAAACTGAGTTATAAGTCTTGGAAAGCTGAAATCTCAGACCTCCTCCTCTGTTGAGAGAAGGTTTTTCTCTCTTAACATAAACAGCTTCCTTCACACCTCTCTCAAACCATCTGTGCTCTCGGTCCAAAATTTGCACATTCTGGTCCTCAAAAGAGTGACTTATAACTCAGCTGTAAATGTGAAACTATTTACCCGGCTGTGTCTGAATACAGCACTTAGATGAAGACTTCAGAGTCCTGGCTGGATTAGTTCATGGTGCAGCACAAAGTAGCCCCATAACCAGGACAGGCTCCCAGATGGTGGTTGGATCATACAGAGGATTGACCCTGTTTCATCCTCAGCTCTGGATTTGATTGTTTTTAATCCTGCTCCACTGACAGACAGACTGATCATCTGCTGATCAAACAAATTTCAGCAGTTGCTTTTCCCCATAGATATATACACTAGATAAGCTGAGGAGGAGTCAGCGGCGTCGTCAAGCGGCAGCCATCTTGCCACAGACAGCAACATTAGCTGCAGCTGTGGAAACCGTATGGAGGTGAGGGATTTATACAAACAAAAATACGTTTAACTCGCTGTAATCTTGACGGATTTACAAACGGTTTATGTTTTTAAAAACGTTATTAACGTGGCTATGATTTCTTTGGTAATCAGACAGCAGTTTCGTCTTTTTTAAAAGGTTTTATTCGTGTTTTGGGTGTCACACTCATCGAGAATCTAGAATTTAAATTCTGTTTTTATTACACCAATAACTATTTTATAACAAAATACAGTAATCTTTTGTCTAAATGACTGTCTTGATCATGACTGTATTTATTAGCAGACTATTAACCAGAGCCTTTGATTAAGGGCTAGCTAGTATTCCAAACATTTCCCCAGCATTCTTAGATCACTAGGAGCTCTTTGTTTTTAACTGAACTAAAGCTGCACATGATTTCCAAGCGGTTTGGTATGTTCAACACTAATTACTGCTTTGTGTTTTACAGAAATACTCTTTGACAAGATGCCTGACTTTTGTGCAGCCTATGGATGCTCCAATAGACGTAACATCAAAACAAGAAACCTTGGGATCACATTTCACCTGTAAGACTCTGTGACAGTATTATTACTTTAATTAGAATAATCATAGTTATATTTTGGATCAGTGCACATTACACGTCACGCTACACACAAAAAATGTGAGATAATATTATTGACATAATATTATACATAATATATATTTACATAATAATGACATAATATATATTTACAGCACTTTGGTTGACCTTGTTGTTGTTTTAAGTGCTCTAATGCTATCTCCTCAGTTGTTCTCACCTCTCTGCATGGAGTTCATAATATGCTCTTTTCTGTCTGCATCACGTTCATAAGATGCTCTTTTCTGGTGATGGTACTTCTTATCTTATCAGGGTGTTTTGCTACAATATATTTGCTGTATTAAAATATGTCTCTGTTCCTGCTCTTGTGTTTAGTCACCGCCACCCCTAAAAAAAGTAAATGTTAAGATCCTAAACTCATTCTTTCTTGGGACCTCTTTGTAATTATACAATATTTGCTTTATTTGATTAAGATTCCTCTCTATCCTGGGATTTATCATCAATATTGACACATTGATGTCAATGGTTCCTGTGCTGCTTGATGAGCAGCGATATATCCTGACCTACAGGTTCAGCCAGGACCACTTGGAGCTTCTCTTTAACTCCATCAGAGCATCTGGTACAATTCATAATTATTTTTTAACACAACACTAAGTGACCGGAACTGTCAGCAACTGTATTGTTTTCAATTTGTTGATCCATGTTTTCTTTTTTTTTTTAGGAAAATACATTTGGTTTGTTTATTTGTTTGAAAAATCGGTGAATATGTAATATACTGTTATATATCTTGTGTCTATTTTAAGGTGGATGGAATAACAACCCTAGTGCCAGCCAGTTCAAGAACATTTTCAGAAAGCTGATGGCCCGGTGTGGTGTTAAACCAAGCATAAAAGGCAATGTGACCGCACAGGATGAGACAGAGTCCCTACCAGTTGAACCAATGTCCTCTGCTGACCAGTTCTACCACATTGACACATCAACAAACCTGTCAGCTGTAGACATGTCCTCTGTAGAAGAAGAAGATCTTCCATCACCGTTTGCTGACATTCCTGCTCTTATACATGACCACAGCTACCTTCCCAGCCGCTTTGATGGTCTTGTGGAAAACACACTTGTGTACATTTCAGGTAGAGGTTGACTTATACTATATTTGACCTATTACCTGTAGTGCTAACATTCAGCATATAATATTCAAAAACTGAAATGATGGTCAAATAATGAGATGTCAATGCTAGAACCTTTAGTTTATTTTATAGTTATACTGTACTTTTATACTTTTATACTTTTTATACTAGTATGCAAAAACTCAGGACAGTATTATGTTCATTAAATGTTTAGTGTTTTAGTTTTAGAGTTGGTGTAAATTTTCATACTCATTTACCACTATGCAAAAACTCAGGACAGTACAGTTTTACTATTTTATGCTTATGTTTATTATTATATGTTTCAGTGTTTTAATGTTTAAATAGTTACTGTTGCACCGAGGGACTGAGAGTCTTGTCACACTATCAGATGTTTATTTCTGTTTGTTTGTTTGTTTATTTATATCTCCCGATTATTAAATCTTTTCATGTATCTAAAAAAAATAAACTACACATATTGACCAAGGTTTGCAGGGACGTGCAGAGGGGGGGGCTATGGGGGCTTGAGCACCTGCCCCTTTTTCTCCTTGCCCCCAAGTGCCCTTTTGGTAAAAAAAAAAAAATAATTTTTTTTTTTTTTTTTTAAATTTCCTATTCTAAGCCCTCCTCTGACACATAATAACATGTACTAAAATTATTTATTTTATTTTATTATTATTATTTTTGTATTTTGCCAGAAAAACAACATAATAAGCCCTCCGGTCACGTACCAACACTACATTCCCCACAATGCAACAGTAGTAGTAGGGGTGGGGCCAATCCAATCCAGAGTCGTGTCTCATGAACCCAGAGTAATAATGCTGCGCATAGACATCAAGACCTGCCTCACATTCAGGAAGGAAAGGATTTTGCAGCTTGATACTTGCAGCCAACAATCATAAAAAAGCATATTAATTAAAAATCACAAAAAAACTGTGTTAAAAAACATAAACAGCTACATTATAAAACAATGTAAAATACAGTACTAAAATCGAGAACATGTCTGTGTTGATTTATGCCAAGAACTTAGCAGATGTAAAGCTATTTAATATTTTATTTAATCCATTTATTCATTCATTTAAAATAAGTACTAAGACAGAGTACATGTGTGTGAATGAGAGGGAGGCCAGTGGAACAGTGAGGCTACAAGGAGCAGAGGTCACAAAGATGCAGGACTTCAAGGACTTGGGGTCCACTGTCCAGGAAAATGGGAAATGTGGTAAAGAGGTGAAGAAGAGAGTCCAAGCAGGATGGAGTGGATGGAAAAAAGTTTCAGGAGTGATTTGTGACAAAAAGGTGTCAGCAAAGGTCAAAGGAAAAGTTTACAAGACAGCTATATTGTATGGTCTGGAGAAGGTGTCATTGACATAAAGACAGGAGAAAGAACTGGAAGTGGCAGAAATGAAGATGCTGAGGTTCTCCTTAGGAGTGACAAGGATGGATAAGATCAGGAATGAGATAATCAGAGGTACAGCACATGTTGAACAACTGGGAGATAAAGTTAGGGAGGCCAGACTGAGATGGTTTGGACATGTCCAGAGGAGGGACAGTGGGTATATTGGTAGAAGGATGTTAGAAATGCAGCTGCCAGGAAAAAGACAAAGAGGAGATATATGGATGCAGTTAGAGAGGACATGAAGGTAGTTGGAGTGAGGACAGAGGATGCAGAGGACAGAGTGAGGTGGAGGAGGATGACTCACTGTGGCGACCCCTCAAAAGGGAAAAGCAGAAAGAAGAAGAAGAAGATTCATTCATTTAAAAGAGATAAAATAAAACAAATTAATCAAAAAGAAAACATTGAATGAAAAGAGTGCAGAAAGAAGAAAAAAAATTATTATATCACCCCCTTATAATAAACATTGAACCAGTCCGTCCCTTGGCTTGTAGCAAATTTGTTTTTTTGGCCCTCCATGTATTTGACTTTGACATCCCTGGCTTATGCAATAGGGAGCACATTGCCCGTCCAAAACCTATCATCTCTCCATAATGGATATATGTCCGATCTTCTAACTTCCTTTGCTGCATAATGTACATTGCATTTATTCTAGCGTTAGGTAAATGTATCTTGAAGGAGAATAGCACTTAAATAAAAGTCCAACAAGAATATTCATTTAGAATTAAAAATAACTCACCCTGAACTACCATAATAGATATAATGTATGTAATAACCAATCAAGTTGCTCCTGTCCAATAAAAGCGTACAAATGAAGGGGAAAAAACTCGATCCAGACTTTAAGTAAGTTTAGGGTCTGGTTCGCAGAGTATGGAGTTAAATTTGTTTCACAATTATTCAATGAAAAAAAACTAACCTCAGTTAAGTAAAATAAAATTGTAATCAAAACTTTTGGAATTGTAACAATTTCTTCTTTTTTTTTAAATAAAAACTTATTTTTTTTAAAAAATTAAATAACTATTTTTTCTCTCGTGAACTTAAAAAGTTATTTGCAAAACATAAACTTTTATTTGCACACATCAGAAATCTTTTTTTTGTGCTATTTTAGGCTCTGCCCACGACGTCATGTGAGAATCGCAAGCAAAACTTTGAATGACAAACAAAAACTTAGAATAGCAAGCAAAGATTTCTGACATGCGCAAATAATTATTTCACTTCATGACACAAAAATTTGTGATTTTAATTTAAAAAAGTTTTTTTAGCAAAACTTTTATTTGTTAAAAAAAAATTACAATTCAAAATGTCTTGATCACAATTTTATTTTATGTAATTGAGGTTAGTTTTTTTTTTTTTATAGAATAATTGTGAAACAAATTGAACTCCATAGAAGAGGTCCCTTGTTTTTCAATTTTGTAATTTATCGTTGTTTATTAAACTCTGAAAGCTATGGGACTTTGTTAATATTCTGTCCTAAAATGTGGTTAGATGTGCCCCTTTTTTTTCTGAGCACCTGCCCCTTTAGTGGGCTCTGCACGTCCCTGAAGGTTTGTGTAATAATGTATTTAATATTACATAATATTTGCATGTGTAGGGAAAAAATTGGCATAAATTATTTTCATACCACTAATAATAATGCTATTTATGATGAAATAGTATTAAATATTTATTAGCATTGTAACATATGTCAGTTAATTTCGCTGGAAATAAACATGTATTTATAAATAGATGTAAATATAATCTTATTGTGTATATTGCTAGTGCAATACAGTGTCTATATAACGTTATTTTCATGTGAACGTCCATCTTAAGTATACCATATTATAACAACATCTCTCACATTTATAACAAACCAAACCGTTTTAAAATCGGTTGAAAATTAAGCAAGTTATGGTTATTTTAATAGTAAATGCCCCATTCACATTCATGTTAACACTAGGATGACTGAATTTTCAAGATCCTGAGGACAAACCCCCTCCTTCTTCTCAAACATTAGTGGGCCATTAACTGCCTTTTGTTATAAATATGCGTGCACACAACTCAGACACCCCCACCACACCAGACTGCATTCCAATGTTTCCACCAGGTAAGTAAGACTCTGCTTGCACTTCCCCCCTTAGTCAGAAGAGAGGCCCTGACCTGAATTCACACATAACAGACCCTGAAGTTATCTCACAGTTGAACAATTTGGGACATCCACTGAACGGAAAGCTTTGTCTGCTCCAGAACAATTTTATGCATAAAATTGTCTTATTCTGCTGTGTTGGTTATCCTGTAACCCTGATGTTCTGTCAAATTAATTATTTTGCTTACAAGTACTGTCTCTCTCCTTGTCCTTGGCACATGTATATACGGTGCGTGCCGGCACATGCAGGTAGCCCATTGCTGTGTTCTACAACATGCTTGACCTATTGTTGTCCATCACCTGATGGACCAACACAGGTTACATGACCTGGGGTCAACTGACAAAATGACACAGGTCACACGGCATGAGGTCAACTGACGTACAGACATAGGTCACATGACCTGAGGTCAACTGACGGACTGACACAGGTCACATGACCTGAGGTCAACTGACGGACCAACACAGGTCACATGACCTGAGGTCAAGTGACGGACCAACACAGGTCACACGACATGAAGTCAACTGACGGACCGACAAAGGTCACATGACATGAGGTCAACTGACGGACCGACATAGGTCACATGACCTGAGGTCAAGTGACGGACCAACACAGGTCACATGACCTGAGGTCAACTGACAAAACGACACAGGTCACACGACATGAAGTCAACTGACGGACCGACACTGGTCACATGACCTGAGGTCAACTGACGGACCGACACAGGTCACATGACCTGAGGTCATGTGATGGACCAACATAGGTCACATGACCTGAAGTCAACTGACACAACGACACAGATCACATGACATGAAGTCAACTGACGGACCAACACAGGTCACATGACCTGAGGTCAACTGACAAAACAACACAGGTCACACAACATGAGGTCAATTGACGTACCGACATGGGTCACATGGCATGAGGTCAAGTGATGGACCGATACAGGTCACATGACCTGAGGTCAAGTGACGGACCGACACAGGTCACATGACCTGAGGTCAAGTGATGGACCAACATAGGTCACATGACCTGAGGTCAACTGACACAACGACATAGGTCACATGACATGAAGTCAACTGAGGGACCGACACAGGTCACATGACCTGAGGTCAAGTGACGGACCAACGCAGGTCACATGACCTGAGGTCAACTGACAAAACGACACAGGTCACACGACATGAAGTCAACTGACAGACCGACACAAGTCACATGACCTGAGGTCAATTGATGGACCGACATAGGTCACATGACCTGAGGTCAACTGACGGACCGACACAGGTCACATGACCTGAGGTCAAGTGATGGACCAACACAGGTCACATGACCTGAGGTCAACTGACAAAACGACACAGGTCACACGACATGAAGTCAACTGACATACCGGTATAATGGACCAGATTGCACATTTATATACGGTGCGGCCCATTGCCGTGTTCTACAACATGCTTGACCTGGCAGCGATAAATGCTTATGTGTTATACAAGCCTGCACTGGTTCCAAGGATTTTGGACTGAGGGGTAGGGGGTGGGGGGTGTAGGTGTAGAATTAATGGGTCATTAGCAGGGTCATTAGCATGTGAATCGACATTATATAGCCCACTGAAAGGGACCGGGGGATTTAGAAGCCAAGTTCATCTGCGCAAAAAAGCGCAGCCTTAGTCAAATTAGTGTTAAGAGTGGGCGTTCTGTCTGTGGCAAGATGGCCGCCGTCTGACGATGTCGGTCTCCATTGGCCAACAGCGGGGATGTCTTATCTAGTGTATATATTATCTGTGCTTTTCCCCCTCTCCCTGCAAATGTTGAACGTGACCTAAAAGAACAACTAGAAAACAAAGTAAAAGCAGCGTCAGCTGGACAGGTGATAGATCAGACCTGAAACAAGGCCAGGTCACAGCGTTTCAATACATTTAGATTTATCTTGAGGACATGGGTGACAATCATTTAACTCTACTGAATGAGCAAATCTATTAACTCTAAAGCAATTTAATATTTCAAATATAATCTTTGTTTTCCTCCTTAGAGGCATTAAATCATGTGTCAAACTCGAGGCCTGAGGGCCAAATATGACACTTGCTGACATCTTAGCCCCCGGCATTTTTAATGTAAAATTATTTTATTGCTTCTCATTTTGCTTAAAAACTGAGCGTTTATTCAGTAGACTTCTTATAACAGATGGCCAACTTTGATGCCAAGATAAAATTTTCAGTAATATTTGATGAAACAGATCAATCTTTTGTTGAGGAACTGGCAACATACATCTCCGTCTTTTGGCTTTTCCCTCTTCAGGGGTCGCCACAGCGAGTCATCCTCCTCCAACTCACTCTGTCCTCTGCATTCTTTGTCCTCACTCCAACTACCTCCGTGTCCTCTCTGACTGCATCCAAATATCTTGTCTTTGACCTTCCTAAGGTTTTCTACAGGTTAAAGGTGCTATGTGTAACTTTCTGTAGAGTGCAAAACTTAGAAAAATTTTCAACAGGCAAAGCATTCTGATCCCTCCCCCTCAGAGCCATATATGGCTCTGCTCCCCCTGGCCCTGCTGAAGTTCAAATTCAAGCTCTGTTTTTATTGGCTGATTCAAATTCAAGCTCTGTTTTTATTGGCTGGAAAATGGCGGGTCACTTTTTCTTTTTAGAAATGCTTATTTACCACCTGGAGAAGCAAGGGGACAATTGCTGGGTTGCAATCACGTGACCCGGAAGTGGCGCGAAATTCAGATGCGGGGCAGGAAGTGATTTTCCCCAGTTCAAAACACAGCAGAATGGATTACAGCAAGTATGCCAAAGCCCTAAATAAACTGGCGAGGACGAGTTTTGGGTTAACCATTTAGGATCAAAAGAAGCTTTAAATGGTTGTCGACTTGTTTCTGCCCGGGTGAGTAGTGAGATGTATTATTTATTTAGTAATTAGCCTATGCTAACTACGCTATCGCTAATGCTAACAACAAGTTTAGTTAGCCCCCTGTTATTTCTATGTGCGTGGATCTACTTAAAAATAATATATTTAGCTTCTGTAAAGCCAAATTCGTGCTGGAGTTGTATGTGTTAACGTTGAGTCATATGCATTTCTACACTGTAGGTCAGAGATCTACAGTAACTCCATTAAAAAGGTAAGTTAATGTACTGAAAATATTATGATTTTTTTTGTTTTGATAATACAGTATCATCAAGGTGATCGTATCTTCTTTGTAACTTCAGATACTAGCTGGTTAAACTCAAGGTGGCCATACATGGGAGCCTCACCAGATGGAGTCGTTTCATGTGACTGTCATGGAGCCAGGGTGTGTGAAATCAAGGTAAAATTTATTTCTCAAAAGGTTTGGACTACTGCACTGCAGACTTAGCTTTTTTAGATTTTTCTACCTGGATTATTGAGCATGCATTAGGGTACTGCACTGCAGACTTTGCGCACCTCACAGTATGAATGTTACAACTATAATTTTTTACTCAAATCTTTGTTGTTTGCATATTTCACAGCATGTAGCCGTAGTTTTGGGGATGGTCTTGCAGTTTGTGGGATGTTGCCTTGTTTCCAGTTAAAAAATGTGTGACCTTTCCATCACCTTTTAAAACTTAGTCCAGATTAATACATTCTTACCTGTGGAACACACCTGGTTGACAGAGACATAAATATAGTCTCATTTTCTAACATTGGTGTTGGATAGTGAAATGAGTGAAACACAATCTTTAAAAAAGTATCATATTGAAATGTTTTGGAGACTACCGTATTTATTTTTTATGTCTAAGTTTCATTGTCTTGTCCTTCAGTGCCCACAGAGCAAACAGCATGAAGTCGGTCTGAGGATGTGTGCTGGACAGCCTGGTTTTTGTCTCGTCGTCTCGTCAAGGTTGGAGATTCTGTACAACTGGATAGGAACCATCCTTATTACCATCAGCTCCAGGATCAGATTCACATTGTGGATGTACAATATTGTGATTTTGTAGTATGGAGTGAAAATGATATTTATGTGGAAAGAATTCTGCCAGATGACCAGCTGTGGGAAACAGCAGTTCCCAAAATTCAGCACTATTTTACACATTGCATCCTACCTGAAATCCTGGGACAGAAATCCACACGTGACTAACCAATCTAAGAATCAAGAATGTTATTTGGAGTAGTTGATGAAAGGAGTTTGAAAAGTTTATACAAATTTAAACAGTTGCTCTTTTTTTCCCCAAAAACATTTGTCACTACCATAACATGTTTCAGCTACACCTGTAGCAAGCACTCTGCAGAAGGGTCATGTGATGTTGTTACATGTCATGACAGCTGTTTTTTATTTACAATAATCTTAATTGAAAAGTTAAGTATGTTAAATCAAATGATATATTTAAATCAATATGAGATTAGCTTGTGAATTTCAAAGGTGTTCTAATATGTTAAATAACAGCACATACAAATGTCATATGTCACAAATGTTGCAAAATGAGTCTACTTCAGAAAAATGTTTTTATTTCAATAGCAAAACTCATGTCATTTTAACTGACCAATATTCACAAAGATTGGTTATGGAGTTCATTGAATAAATTAAAAATATTCAACCTTATTGGGTAAATTTTTTTTTTGTCTTCATGAACAATTAACATGTACAAATATGGTCTGTAACAGTATTAGTGATTTAATTTACTTTTGATTTACTTTAAATGATAAATACATGTATAATCATTTAAACTTAAAATATTTATATAAATATAGTTGATTGAATTACTTGTCGCTCAGGCCACTCTATTAAGAATTCTAATCTTTCATGGAGAACATGAATCGTTCTAAAACAAATTAGAGACACAGTGGCTTTTGACACATTAAATCTATAGGCAAGGTCTTGAAGCTGCAGATGTAATCTGAGATGCATAAGTATCATAATAAATTGCTCAAATTTGGAGAGTGCTGACAGTGATGCAGGGCTTAAAGTGAAAAAAAATCCTGAGCCTGAAACTTTTTTGTGTTGTTGATAAAATAAAATCGCAACATTTTGCCAACGTTTATTAAAAATGCTCTCTGAAAAGTGCAAATAACTGTTTTTAAACAATTCAGCTTCAAGTAACAATGACCTACATGAGGTTTCAATGTATCTGAACTTAATGTAAAAATATGTGCCCCAGAGAACTGCCCTGCAGCAAAAACAACTAAAAAAAAAAGACTGTGAAGCTGCAGACAAACGTGCTTGCTTGTAAGACCCGCCTTCCGGATTTTGATTGGTCAAAACACCGCGATCTCCAATGTGATTGGATGTAATCGCTGTCCATCAAAGTTAAGCTGAGGTGAACAGTTTTTTTTTTTTTTTACAGTTTGGTCAAAAGCCTGAAATCAGGCTGGGTGCAGGAAGTCTTTAAGCCCTGCAGTGATGACATGCTGATGTATAAGGTTCACAGAGCTGAAAAATTTGCATCAAAACTAAAAAGTTGGGCAGTCCCGTATAAAACTTTGTTTTCTCGTTGTTCTGGAAGGTTTCAGGAGTAAATTTAGTCACTGAGACTTTTTCCTTAAGGTCGCAGATCTCAGTTGTGTAGCCTTTCACTGCATCCTCCAGCTTTGTGAGGTCAACCATGCTTAGATCCGTCTGGCATTCTGCATCTGCAAATATTTAATTATTAAAAATTACGTTCAGAAATTCTATAAATAAATAAATAGTATTTTTATTTATTATTATTTTACCTTTGAATCGTTCGTTTTCAGGGGCTGGTAAGCTTTCTTCACAGAGCTCATCTTCCAGACTGTTGGCCTCCTCAGTGCAGAGAAGCTTCCAGGCCTTAGCTCTTTCCCTGCGCCGGAGGGATGCTTCTGTTTGTGGCCACTCGTTACTTCTTTGGTACCCCAGGTTAACAGTGGGGGCCCAGTCTTGGGAATGTACATCACCTGCTGCACTCGGACAACCTAAATATAAGACACCACTTTAAAGTAAAACACGTAAATGCCTTTCCTAGCACTAAGCTAACCGCTAACAACATTAGCATTCTAATCGGATTTTTTCTGGGAACAACCAAGTGTTGAACCACTACACAAGCTAGGGCATAACATATCTTACCTGTCTTTCTAGTTACTGTCCAATAAAATATCTGAAAATATGATTTAAACGATACGACCCTTACCTGTAACAAAGTGGTCGCTGCAGACTCTCGTCAGTTTCTGCACCTCCTGTTTTTAGCCGTAGGTTGTAATCCACGTTTGTCGTCTTTTTTCTGTAAGTTTTTTTAAATTAATCCCCTTGTAGCATACTACTTTCGGAACACGAAAATAACTTTTATCTATCTCTCGATTAGAGCGGTTGCAACAACCGTAAACGGCACAGAATTTAGGCATGTTGATGCTGAATCAGCAACAGAAGGAAACGGCTGCGTTTACTCCTGCCCCGCATCTGCATTCTGTGACGTCACTGCTACGTCATCTGAAACCCAGCAATATATATATACAGTACTGTATATTTTTTTCAGAGATTACCTGGCTAACATCAGTTTGTCAGGAGTTGTGGCAGAGTGAAGAAATATGTTTATAAAAAATGTTACATACTGAACCTTTAATGTATCATCTGAAATTAGTCGGGTTGGAACCAAGTTTTAAATTTTGGCCCCTTTTGCTTTAAGTGCACCAAAAAACAAAAACAAAAACAAAAAACACCTGCACTTCAGCATTAAACACGGTGTTGTCATTACTATTTTAAAAATCTTTAAAATAGTTCCAGCCGCTCCTCGAGTTCAAACACCGGTATTGCAAACGGCAGATCTGGTGTTGTGAAAATTCTTAAACCCCTCTATTGACTCCGCCCCCTGATCAATCAGTGACCGACAGTGTTTTGATGTTATGTTTTGGTGCTGGCTCGACACGGCTGGTACCCCGGAGACGAAGGGACCAAAAACGGTGCCAGTTCCATGAAAAAGTGATACAGGTAGTCCTCAACTTACGACGGCCTCAACTTACGACGTTTCGCGGTTACGAACGCCCTCCCATTGAAAAGCATTGTTTCGAGTTACACGGTTTATGCGCCTTTACACCAAAAAATACGGTACCGAAACTCAGCAAGGACAGCGGAAATTTACAGGAGGGAGGGGGGAGAGTGTACCTTAGTGGCCACGGGCGGAGGATTACAGCTGAAAATTACAGGAGACCTCGTTGTTTACAGGCAGACCAGAGGCAGAGGAGGTTAGGAGGGGCTAACATGCTAACAGACCTTACGGTAAAACTCTGGACCGCGCGTGGAAAAGTACAAGAGACTTTTAGAGTTACCGTATTCTCCGGCGTATAAGTCGCACCTTTTTGCCTACATTTCTAAGCCCTGCGACTTATAGGCCGGTGCGACTTATACGTCGATTTTTCCAATATTTTGGTCATAATTTGACTTTGGTCAAAAACTCCAAAAATGGTGCAGTACCAGTTTCGGCCGCTATGGGCGCTAAGAAACCCTTTACAGTACCTACACTGTTGACATCTGCCTGGTCCAAAAATGGTGCAGTGACACAGAAGATGAAGACTTCAATGGTTTTGAATAAATAAATAAAAACCATAAAATAAATACAGTATCTGTTTCTGTCATCATTTTAAACTGAGACACGTTTTTTACTGTAATGTCAGCTAATAAAAATATATTTTTATGTGTTTATCTTTAAAGATAAATGATGAAAGACACAAAATATACAAAAATTATGTTAATTTATTAATGAAAAGTTCAACTAAGACACATCAAACAAAATACTGTAGTTTTTATGTGATAATCTTGTCAAAAGTCCTTCCAAACAATTTGGCAGCCAGTCCAAAATAATGTTCATTTATTAATGAAAAGTTCAACTAAGACACATCAAACAAAATACTGTAGTTTTTATGTGATAATCTTGTCAAAAGTCCTTCCAAACAATTTGGCAGCCAGTCCATTTTGGGCAAAACACCAGTTCACGTGAGGTGCGACCTATAGGCCGGTGCGACTTATAGGCCGATGCGACTTATACGTTAATTTTTCCATTTAATTGGGCATAATTAGGTTGGTGCGACTTATACTCCGGTGCGACTTATACGCCGACGAATACGGTAATATTTATCCCTGTTCAAGCTGCCTCCTCTCACATGAACATCGAGAAACAAACAAAGACCAGACCTGTTCCTAATCTAGACACAAAATCAGCCGCATGAGGAGATTTAAAATAATCTGAGCCTCAGACAAAACACTGCGGGGCTCCACAACTTTAACACAAAACACAAAGGGAGTTTGGTGTGAGTTCTGAAGACGGAGCAGGATGGTGCATGAAAGTCCTGCTTGTCAGTTGCAGATGAGAATGGATGTTTTTTTTTCTTTATATTTATAGCCACGCAGAATTAGTGTGCACATGCCGTGTCTACAAAGAGCACTGTGTTTTCTTCATAAGCCTGGCTGCTGCTGTGAAGCTGAGCCTGTCTGCTGCAGGCTGGGTGTTGCTGTGCAGTGAGTGCAGCGTTTCCCTGAGAGGCAGCTCTGAGGTCAGCAGAGGTCTTGAAGTAATCAGCTGTTCAAATGGGCTTCAGTGAATCTCCATCGTCTTCCTAAAGTTCAAATCGAGCCACGTCACCTTCGAGCCACGTCGAAACCCAGATTTATTGACGGATAACCTACAGAGGAGATCTGTGGAGCTGCTGGAACAAACAAAGCCTTTCAGGTTCCTGTCTCTGCATTATTTTTACTTTTTTTGCTGGCTCCATCTTGTGATCTGAGAAGAAAAGGGGGAAGTGTTTCCAACATGAATATAGGCCACAGCCTTTCATTTCCTTGGGCTTATTATTCTTCTCCTTCAAGCTTCTAAATTATGCAGAGATCCCTCCTCTTGAGCACATTCAAAAGTCTTGAACACACCCTGCTCCCCGTTTCCCCCCTCACCAAACTCCCTCCTCACTTTTTAATTTGGGGTTTCTCTCTGCACCCCTCTCCAGCACTTTTCTTTCTCTCCTCTGGTCCCTCCCCTTCATCTCCCCCTCTTGTCCTTGTTTCAGGGATCCCTCAGTCTGCAGGCGGGCAGATAAGGCGGCGGAACAGAGAACAAATTGATAATCTTGTTAAGCCCTGGCAACATTCAGCTGTAATGGTTGGTGGTAGCTTCAGGAGAGCTGGGAGCTACAGCTTCATTATGTTTTGTTGCCATCTGGCTTCATGTTGTAACACAGAGAGCAGGAGAGTAGCTGATGCCTCTTCAACTATCTGACAATACTCGGCTCTTACTAAAGGGTTTCAAAAACCAATGCATCGTAGGCCAACTTAAACATCTTTCTTCACATGATTTTAATTGTTCAGTTTGAACTGTGGGTCGTTAACTTTCATAAAAAACGAAAACCTTCAAAATAATAATTTTTTTGATGCACATTTTTCAGAACAAACATTATGGAAATATTCAGGTTTTGTCACTTTTTGGGTTATATTTAGTGTTTCGGGGTCGATCAGGTCCTGTGATGGACTTGCACCCTGTCCACAGTGTCGGGTGTGCACCAGCTCTCTGCATCCCAGATCAAACAAATGTGTGAAGAAAGTGGATAGATGGATGATCTCTATACCAAATGCCTCACAGCATGTTTTAAATTAGGAAATACAGGTAGTCCCCTACTTACGAACGAGTTCCATTACGTCCGTTCATAACTCGAAATCGCCATAAGTCGAAAAACACATACACACTGGCCGCCCCATATACACGTACATGTACGGTACTGTACAGTTACCAAGCACTTCGCCTATCCTAACACAGTACCCTACATAATTATCAAAAAACACATACAGTACATTTGAAGCCATAATGAAGGAAAAAAAGAGTTAATTTCTTGCTGGTAGCTGGTCAATTCTTCCTCCGTCTGATAGCATGTTAGCTTGTTGCACGTCCGAGCTCTGCAGCTGCACGCAGTCCAAACTGTTTACAGTAAGGACTGTTAGCATGTTAGCTCCATACATTTGGAGCCATAATGAAGAGAAAAAAGAGTTAATAACTTACTGTGAGCTGGTGAAGCCATTTCTCCGCGTGTTAGCATGTTAGCTCCGTGTCCCGGCAACATCCGAGGCCTCAACGCCGTTTCTCCGCGTGTTAGCTCCGTGTCCCGGCAACATCCGAGGCCGCAAGTCCGTTCCTCCGCCTGAGACGTCCACAGAGTTCACCGAGCGTTTCCAGCTCATGTATCCGAGCGAGGCAACCTCTGATCGGACACACGGTCTGTCCAAAGCCGGCTGTCGAGGCCGGAGCTAACCGAAGCTAACCGAAAACTGCCGGACACTGCCGAAAACTGCCGGACACTGCATAAATCGGCTTCTAAAAAAATATTAAAAAAAAAACCAAATAATAATACTTTATTTATAAAGCCGTTTAAAACAACCACAGCTGTAACAAAGTGCTGTACACATAAAATCAAAAACATTTAAACACATAAAATAAGATTTAAACGTTTTATTTTATTTATTATTTTTTTAATGAGATGCGTGACGTAACCCCGAAACGTCGTAAGTCGAGGACTACCTGTATGTCTTTTTTGTTGACTGAATCATCTCATTAACTATAAGTTAACTACTCCACTTAATTTCTTTGAACTTCTTATATGAAAAGTTCCTACAAACATGAGTCCTACCTTTTAGTGCCAACCTGTAAGTTTTCTTTACAGCCTTTGTCCGCGGATCTGGATTTTATGTCCAGATCACTCCAAGTCGTGAGGGACATCACAAGGGATATTTTTTTCAACCTTCCAAAATTCAAATAATCCTAAAAGTTTTACAAACAAATTAGCTGGACTTCTATTCTGGAGTTGAAGACATTTAACGTCCCATCAAGGAGCGTTGTCAGTTTAACAAGGAGAGTTTGAAGGTCCAAGCTTTAACCTGCACAAGAGGCTTTGCTGTAAGTTCATAAGCTGTAGATGTTTTTTAATACCCCATCCTGCAAGCATCTAATCAGTTTTAGGGCTTTGACACTTCTTGATTATTTTATAAAGAGAGAAACTGAGATTTTGTATTATTTTGTTAGTTTTTTTTGCAAATAGTTCTACGAATGCATGAAATTTGGTCGTATTGTAAAAAGACTGGAAAAATTAACAAATTTTGATTAAATTGAACACGTTTTATGATCATTTTAGTCTCAACATTAAAATATATTGTTTTACATTGTGTCTGATAAATTAATTTTAAAAAGTACTCATTGCAAACTATAAAAACACATAGTTATCCTGAACGACATCAAAAGGTGAAGTTTAAACAAGTTCTCTATAGTTTTCCAGATACAGTATAGCTCCGAAGTGTGTGCATCTTTCTGCTGAATGTGTTAAAAACAACAGTGAAGCTTTAGTCACATGACTGACCTGCATTATGCTGGTTGTAGTCTACGAAGGTTAACAAATATGGTGTTCAGGTGGAAATATAAAACTAAACGCAGAAAAGAGAACGAGTAAGAGAACTCTTATCTTCATTCTTTCTTCAACAAATCCCATCGAGACATCAAATCTGTCGGGCTTCTGCATCACAAACCGCTCTTCGATGGAGGTCACCATCATTTTCAGTCTCTTCTTCTGATTCTGTAGGTAATCAAACTCATTGATCCTCACAAACTTTTAGCTTTAGATTTTTATTTTAAGGACACAGTAATCACAGTATAAAAAAAAATTGTGCATATTTTGTTACTTTATGATTTTTTTATTGCAAAATGTACCTTTAAATTGATCAGTTTTTAACTGTGAGTTGATTGCAGCATATTTTTATGAAATATGTCTGGGTTTTTCTTCTTTCTCATCTCTAATGCATTTTCCACCCCTTCGCTGAGCTCTTGCTTTTGGCATGTTTGTCTTATTTTTAATCCACTCCATTGTTTTGATCTTTTGGTTCTTGCCACATTCTTTTATTTTCCTCCTCTGTAAGTAGGGAGGAGGATCTTGAGGCAGGCTCAGCCCGCCCTGCGCTCTGACTCGTCCACACGACATGGAGCAAGGCTGGGCTGTCCCCAGCATCATCTACACACTCCCACAGCTTTTGACACACACACACACCCACCCAGCTGGCTGCTGTCAGCTCTCTTAAAGCTGCTTTCCCAGTCGGGAACAGAGGGAGGAGAACAGAGGAGCATCCTCCTCCTCCTGTGAGGCTCTGGTGCTTTATTCCAGCTTTCTCTCTGCTGGACTTCAGGACTTTTTGGTGTGAGTGGGTGTTTTTTGAAAAAAGAAGAGAGTTCATATGACATAATCGAAGTGAATGGGTTGCCATGGTGACTCACCCAGGGAGTCTGACCCCTGAGGAGTGAATGGAGGGAGCGCCCTGTGAAGGATAAACTCTCCAAGAGGAGTCAGCAGGGGAGAGAAGGAGCAGAAGAGGAGTGGAGGACAGCAGAATGGAGGACGGGTTCTCCAGCTACAGCAGCCTGTATGACACCTCATCACTGCTGCAGTTCTGCAACGGTAAAGTCATCCTCTCCTCCTGCTTCATGTTGACAGGTCACCAGCTTGCTCAACTTCAGACCAGTATGGGGGTGGGGGCCAGTTTGAGTTCAGATAAAGTACTGCATGACTTTAGCATTTTCTCTGAGGGGACTAGTTAAGGACGGGAGGCGTGCACTCCAGGCATTTGCAGAAAAACACCAACATTAAACAGGAAGATTCATGAATCCCTGCTCATGTCTTGCTCCTGCCTCATCTGTCATTTGCAGAAAAACACCAACATTAAACAGGAAGATTCATGAATCCCTGCTCAGGTCTTGCTCCTGCCTCATCTGTTTCCTGGCAGGAGGATGAACGATCCTGTTATGGGTGGGACAGGATGACTCAGGGAAATATAGGACTGGATGACACATCATATTTTTGATTTAATGCCTCTAAGATTCTTGATTTATCTTTAAAATGTGCTTTGACAGGTCGCCTGCTGGAACAGCCTTTTTTTGTGCAACATTTCTTTAGTTTGGGACTGCAGCTCGAGTGCAGTTTGTTGATAGCATCAGTGCTGACATGCCTGCAGATACAACCCTCTCAGAAACACACAGAGGGGATCAAACCAACACAATGACCCGTGTCTCTGACGGATTAGCTGGTGTTTCTCCTCACCTAAAAAACAATCATCAATACATAAATGGTGCAAAAGACTCACCTTTCTGCCGCCAACTTTTGGCATCTCTCTCTTTAAACTGTACGTTTCTCTGACTGTCATTAGAGCTGTTGCTGCTGAAGTGCAGCACAACTCCCATTTTCAGATAAAGAGACAATCAGTGGCATTTATTGCACAGTGTAAGAGCTGGCAGCCACTGAGACAAGGTTCAATCATCTACTGTAACAAATGAAAACAAAGATATGGAATTGCATGGAGAGATACAGTATCTCCTGTCAAAGTCAAAGTCAAAGTCAGTCAAAGTCAAAGGACTTTGTGCTGCATTTAAAACTAATTAAAAGTGTTTTAAACTGAGAGTAGGCACGTCGTTGATATTAGAATCACACAAAACTAAAATAAAGAAGGACATAAGTTGATCAGTTTGGAAGTAGAAAGAGAGATGTGACTTAAGGGAATGGTTTATATGTGAACATTCAGTCTGGTGGTGAAAAGGTCACACCTGCCACAGAAAACAAAGAGTGACAAAGGTGCACAGAGTGTACTTTCAGATGTGAGAGCAGTAGTGTTTTGAAACAGGGTAAGAGAATCATGTCTGCGTGATGAGTAAAATTCTGGTATTTGTTGTTGGATTGACCTGAAAAACAGGTGTAGCTGTGAGTGGGAAGGTGTAGGAGTTTTATGAGATTCCCCGAGGAACTGACTGGCCTTTAAAGCTCCATTAATCACATTAGTGTTGCAAATGTGGAGGTTTTTTATTTATTTTTTCACATGTCTTGCATTTTTTTTATTAAAGCTTAAAGTTTTGGTCGAAGAAAAGTTGTGTAACAATTTTTTACGATGTTGTGTTTGCTGTCTGATATAAGACGTGCTGTGGATTGATGCCAGGGGTTTTACAGCTTGTACACACCCACACACTGAAAAACTGAAACTGATGCAGCAGCAGCATATTGCACATACTGTATTTTTCAGCCTATAATTCACAGATTTTTTTGCATATTTTACATACCCTGCAATTTATGTGCCGAAGTGACATATTTATGGATTATTTTCTCATATTTATAAACCAATTTTTGGTTGAGATATGACCGTTTTCATTCATTCTGACATTGAAGATATTGAATACTACCATTTTCAGCTGCTAGATGGCACTTGAGTTGTATGGCATGCTGCTGTGTCATGTAATAGGTAAAAGTGGCTATTGACACAATCAGCTTGCCATACCCTGCCACTTTCATCCAGATCGCCAGGAGCAACCGTCAAATCAGCTTATTCACTGCGCCGCTAACGAAATGCAGCTAATTTGACCATTGACATGCATTTATTAAGTAAAAGTTCAACTGAGACACACCTTTACAATAAAGTCGAGCAAACAAATAATTGTTTTAGGTGGTTATCTTGTTAAATTTCAAAGAAATGACAGCAAGCTCTCCTGTGCATGCTCCCGCGGCCGCAAATTGGCTTTTTAAATGCAGCTGATTTGATCGTCAAAGTTAATTTATTAAGGAAAAGTTAAACTGATACACACCTTTGTTATAATTTCAAGAGAACAGTAAATTGTTTTTAAGTGTTAATCTTGTTAAAATGTTGTTAAAGTGCTCCCGTGCATAATCCCGTGGTCGCCATTTGGCAGCCAGTCGATTTTTGGCACAACACCGGCCCACATTTCCCGGTTGTCAGCGGTGGTGACGCATATAAGATGCGACTTATATAGTGAATGACATATTTATGAATTTTTCCACTTTTTTAGACGTATTTGGACTGATGTGACTTATAGGGTGGTGCGACGTGTACAGCGAAAAATACGATAAATAGTTCAATACACGTACGCTTAAAGTAAAAGTTTGGATATTTAAAAAAGTTCTGAGTTTTCACACTGGTTCAAGCGAACACTGTTATCTAAACCTCCCCTTCGCTGTTGTTGCATCATCCAGGTGTTGCTGCTATAGACGTGTCACTTCCAGTAGGAATATAATAACAGTAACGGCATAAAAACCTGCAACGTGAAACTGAAAACAATTAAGTGTATAAAATATTATGTACACCAACGAGCTTTAGACCGCAACAACCCACTTTGGTGCTGGCCCTGGTGTGACTAGCCATTAGCGCATCAGTCTGGTTAGAATTAGTTTCTATTTCTTGAACATGAGACAAATCAAAAGAGCTATCTGCAACAGATAAGATGTTATTTGTTCAAAACCTTCACATAGAACCCTGCTTCACAATCGCTGAACTGTAAATTTTATGACTGAGTTAAAGCAGTTAAAGCCTTCACAGGACCAGTATTTGGTGTGTGTGTGTGGGGGGGGAGCGAGGCCTCTAGGCCAAACTGACATCATACTTCTTTGCCGTCCAGATCCTCTCAAAGCAAAAATGATGTCACTCATGCTCCTGTTTCTGTGTGTTGTAGAGCATCCAGCCACACTAATGCTCAGAGACTGGGTCAGCTAAATGGCAGAAACACGAGCAGGCTTTGTCCTGGGGAGGGCAGGCTCCATGAAAACGAGCCCCATTACCCCCTCAGACACGCAGACATCCCTGCTGATTACATTTGACGAAGGAAGTGAAGCCTTTTCCTGCACCGAATCCCATTTAGGGCATGCTGCTTCTGGAGAGGAGTTTGAATTCAGTTTGTGTTTTGTTGCTTTAATGGAGGTTGTGTTTTTAGAGTGAGCTCACGCATGCTCGGGACAGAAAGTCATTCAAGAACCGTCAAGCAATATCCCAGTTGTTTCCTGTTTTGTCCGCCTGCGCCGAACCATTTCCCAAAAGCCCAAAATAGCTGCTTGTTGACATAAACTTTGATATTCAAGCAATAAACCAAATATCATCAGTCAGTTTAATGAGGAGAAACTTTCATTCAGACTGAAAAACAAGATGATTTTATTGTCTCTCAAGAGAAAAATTCAACTTTAAGTTTTATTTTTTCTGTCATTATTACCGCCACTGCCTTGAAAGGCAAACATTCAAAATGAAACACCTGATGGATTTTAATTAAACTTCAATGGAAAGTATAAAGTAATAATTAGATGCACATGTACAACTGATTAACTTTTAGAGACAATCCATTTCAAGATGACTGCCACAGCTGAGACTTTAGCAAAAATAGGGATTACTTATTTTCAGTTTTGCAGAAACTGAGCTGAAACTTAATGTGGTAAGTAAGTAAGTAGTATTTTCTGGTGTATAGGTCGCACCTACGTTTAGCTCTGCTGCAAATGTCTGCCACAGGAGCGCACAGCAAGGCTTTTAAGAAGATTAACACTTAAAAACAATTATTTGTTTGATAAAAATTATAGCAAATATATGTCTGAGCTGAACTTTTCCTTAATAAATGAACGTAATTGTGAAATGAGCTGGATTTAAAAATTTGTTTCGCCGAAAGTGATAACAAGCCATATATAGGTCGCACCGGTGTATAGGTCGCAGGCCTTGAAAAAAACCATAAAAAGGTGCGACCTATACACCGGAAAATACGGTAAGTAAGTAAGTAAGTAAGGTTTATTTCTAGAGTGCTTATCACAGACATAAAATCACAAAGCGCTGTACATTAAAAACCAATGCTAAAACAGAATAAAACAAGCATAAAACTACAAATATCAATCAAGAAAAAATAAAATACAGATAACAAGCTAAAATGTAGCGTGGTAGTAGCTGAGCATCACTCCCAACACAGACCACTACAATTTTTTTCCCCCCAGAACTTTGGAACTAACTGCTGGGGTCAAACCAGTCTGTCTGTTAGCAAAATATCTCTTGAACCACTTGGCAGGCTTTAATGAAACTCTCAGTAAGTAATCACTGAATCCACATCCAACGCAGTTTATATTTTGGATGCACCCAATTTCAAGATAGCCACCAAAGTTAATTAAACTTAAATATCACAAATATGACTCTCACTCAATCAAATCTACAGATTCTGAGGACAGCTTGGTGTGGTAGTAGCTGAGAATCAGCCCCAACATATATTAGAGTGTTTCGTAGTTTTGATTAAAACTTTGGCAACTGTTTAGCATCAACCCTTTTTGTCTGTTAGCAAAATATCTAATTGCCCATGGGACAGTGTAATATAGCCGCAGTGGATATATAATATATTCAAGGACTGCTTGGTGCTTAAATGTTCTCTACCCTTTAAGTGTTGAGCATTTTCTGTTCCTTGTATTTCCAAATCAACAGATAAAATATTTGGTGAAGTTATATTTTAACATATATTGTTCTTTAAAAGAGTTTTTCGCTGACTGTTCTGGTCCACAACAGATCAAAACTAACCACATAAAAAGAATCTCCTCATCTTAATTGCAGGAGCATGTTCAAGTTTGGGAGGTTCATCGTATTCCTGTTGGCGCCGCAGTAAATTGTTATTCGTCATGTTGCAGCTGCAGCCGAGTTCATCTGTTAATGGATGCCGCTCGTTTGTCTCTATACCCAAGTTCTCTCTGAGTTTCATAGTCCTGAGCAAGTGCCACGGGAGAAAAACGAGCTCCAAGTTGGTTAAAACGCTTACTGGCAAAAAGACGAAAGTATCTCCTTATAACAAGTGTGGCCTATTTTCAGAAGTGTTGACTCATCCATCGCTCATGTGGTGACTTTTATCCACGTTTTTAGTTAAAAAGCACCGGAAACGTAAAGTTCATGTTCCCCAAGGAGGGCCATAAATCAAAGATTCAATTTAGAGGAACGCCGGTGGGGAACGAGGATAAAACCTTCAAATGATTCTGTTCATTCAGCCTTATAGCTTGCCTCTCGTATAAACCGTTTTTTTCTTCCCGACGACGAGTTTAAGGAACTCTGCACATTTTCTCCTGAAAGAGCTTTCCAACCTGAAAGATTTGTGAGAAAATGCACAATTTTATCTGCGTTTCATCAGCCCTGTGAGGCCGAGAGATGATTTAGGCGTCAAACTTGACAGATTTTCTGCACCGAGTTTCACCTTTCGTTTAAAAATCCTTTGTTTAGGTTGCCTGACCAAACTAGGGTGTGCCGTATTTTCCGACCGATAAGTCGCACCGCCCTATAAGTCGCATTGTCCAATTATGTCCAATAAATTGGAAAAATCTATAAATATGTCGCTTCACCCTATAAGTCACATCTATTATGCGTCACCGCTGACGCATCGCGTATGTTACTCGTCAGCGGTGACAACCCGGAAATGGGAGCGTGCATGGTAGGACTTTAACACTTAAAAACAATTATTTGTTTGCTGAAAATTATAGCAAAGATGTGTCTGAGCTGAACTTTTCCTTAATAAATGCACGTACCGGTCAAATCAGCTGAATAAAAAAAAAAAGTTTTGCTACGTCGGTGCTGCGAAGCGTGCACGCGAAGCGAGTGGATACGCTTCATTTCTTTAAAATTCAACAAGATACAGGTATACACCTTGTAAAAATATATATGTTTGCTGACATTATAGCAAAAGTGTTTTTGGGCTTAACGTTTCCTTTGAAAATTAACGTAATGTTCAAATCAGCTGGATTTAAATTGTTTCGTTTTGACGGTCTTCCAAAAGTGCGCACGCGCTGCGAAAATTAATTATAAATAAATGTAATTTTAGCTCAAACATCTCCTACAGCTAACATGTTGTAAACGTCCATCCAGTGATTACTTTCTGTAAGTTTCATCAAAATCTGTCCTGTGGTTCTTGACCTATTTTGCTAACAAACACTGAGCTAACACTAGTTCATACCTCCAGAGAGCAGGAGGCTGTGCTGCGACAAAGTGAGTCCGACCAGAGGAGGATGCCGTCGGACACATGAGCTGGAAACGGTCGGGGGACCCTAGCAGCCGAAACTGGTACTGCTCCTTTTTTCTTTTCTTTTTTTTTTTGAAAATGGTCACATCTGAGCCAAAAATTTGTCTAAAAATATGGGAAAAAAATAAAAAATATGTCGCTTCGCCCTATAAGTCGCAGGGCATGCAAATTACGAAAAAAAGTGTGACTTATGCGCCGGAAAATACGGTAGTTGTGAAGAAGCACAGCAGTGAGTGTCAGACTCTCCAGAGGAGGTCTGTGGTGCTGATGCTGGAGTGTTTCTGAGCCCGAGCAGCAGGTGATGGAGCGGATGTGAAGTGTTTTTCAGTACAACCACTTCAGGTCTGATGCTGCTGCTTTGAGACAAGTCGGTGGAGAGGACGAGGGGAGTGGCCACCACGGACTCACTGATGGTGTCCGACGCTTCACACACACTTCAGTTACAGACTTGGGTCACCAGGACTCGGCGCTGAGCGTTGTTCAAACTGAACTTCTCGTCCTGCTCGTTCTCTCAGTTCACAGGGTGAGGCAGTGGATGTGTGCACAAAGAGCCGCCTGTTTTAACTTCACTTTGTCTTCTTCACCCACTTCTCCTTTTTGGGTCACGAGGAGCTGCTGGTTTCTAACTCCAGCAATGACTGTGCGAGAGGCGGGGGACACCCTGGACAAGTCCAACGCAGGGACACTGAGACAAACAAGACAAAAAAATTCACACTCTCTTAGAGATTTACTAAAAGATAAAGCACTGTATTTGTTATATAATACAATACTCTCGCACTTAATTTACTGTATAGATGTTTGGGGTACAGCATGCAAAACTGTAACTACTGTATATTCCGGACTATAGGTCGCATCTTTTTGCCTAATTTGCATGCCCTGCGACTTATAGAGAGGTGAGACTTGTTTATGGATTTTTTCCCATATTTTTAGACCAATTTTTGGCTCGGATATGACCGTTTTTCATTTTGGCAAAAAATGGTGCAGTATCACTTTCGGCCGCGAGGGGTGCAGTACCACCTTTGACCGCTAGGGTCCACCGACCGTTTCCACCTCGTGTCCGACGGCAGCCTCCTCTGGTCGGACACGCTCTGTCGCTGCCCGGCCTCCTGCTCTGGAGGTATGAACTACTGTTAGCTCAGTGTTTGTTAGCAAAATAGGTCAAGAACCACAGGACAGATTTTACTTAAACTTACAGATAGTAATTACTTGGTGGTCATTTACAAACTGTTAGCTGTTGGAGTTATTTGACACATCTTTACTATAATTTTCAGCAGACAAATAATTGTTTTTACCGTGTTAATCTTGTTAAAAGTCCTTCCGTGCATGCTTATGTGGCTGCCATTTTCAGCAGAGCAAATGACGCGCTGACGCGTCGCGTAGCGGTGACGCATAAGAGATGTGACTTAAATAAAGGTGCAACTTGTTTATGGATTTTTCCAATTTATTGCCAATAATTGGACAAAGCGACTTATAGAAAGGTGCGACTTATCAGGCAGAAAATACTGTAAGCCTATTTTTATTTTACAGAAGAGAGCTATAAGAATTATTACACGAAAACATTACTGCCATCCATCAAATGTTTTGTTTTGCAAATTGAAGTTGCTGAAGTTTTATGATTTGGTTGACTACAATATTATTTTATTATTGTACAAAGCTCAGAATTTCACATTACCCTCAAATATCCTAACGTTTTTTGTAAAAAGGACTAGTACTTACAATCTCAAGGGAACAGATATTTTTGTTATGCCACAATATAGAACTACTTTAATTTAAAGAGTAGGTCTACTTTAGTACAGGGAATAGGTCTATGGAATGGTTTGGAAACTGATATTAAAATTGCAAAGTCAATATCTATATTTAAGAAAATTATTAAAACAAAAATTCTGAACAAATATTCATAAATTGGTTTACATCCAAATTACTATACATTATATGGTATTGTGTGAGAAGTCATTTATTATCTTATATTTTTTTATATGTGATTGCTGTTTGAATTGATTGTTTGAATTAATTTTGTTTGAAGAAGGGGCAGATATAATAAGATTTTTTTCTTCTTCTGCCTCCTTTCATTTCATGTATTGTTTTGTTTTTTAATGTGGTTTTGTATATAATTTTCTTGTGTTTTTTTATTTGAAATGAATACATTTTTTAAATAAATAAAATAAATAAATAAAAACTTCACACTCTCACTCACAGCTTGGGACGATTACCAAAGACCCTAACATTTTGTTCTGTGGGAGGAAACTGGAGAACATGTAAGCTCCACACAGAACGTGCCCCTGGCTGGGAGGTGAACATGTGACGTGCTCATTAAAGGTGACAGTTGTCTTAAGCTGTATTAAGTGTAAGTTGTGTAAGTCTAGGTTATTTCTCCCCATGGAGAATGGTGGTGCTGAGGTTAGAGAAGGTGAGTCTGATCGGGAGGTTGTCTGTTTAATACAATGCAATAAAATATGATATGATACAATAAGGGACTAATAAAATACAAGACAGTTCAGCTGCAGCTTGTTTCACAGCCCTCTAACACAGTGGTTCTCAAACTGGGGTCTGCGAGAGTTGCATTCCGGCCCAAAATATCTGATCTGAGATGGCCCCAGGCAGCCCTTAGCCATCATTTCCAAACCCCACCCAAAAAATTAAAGTGATTTCAGTTTCGAACCCGAACGTAACCCTCCGCTCCTTATACAGGTACTGTACTCCCCGAGTTACGAACGAGTTCCGTTCCTACGCCCGTTTGCAAGTCGAAAATCACCGTAAGTCGGAAGTACACACGAGCCGCCATTTATACACATACTGTAAATGTACGGTACTGTACAGTTACCAAGCACTTCGCCTATCCTAACATAGTACCCTATATAATTATCAAATAATACATACAGTACATTTGGAGCCATAATGAAGGAAAAAAAGAGTTAATTTATTACTGGGAGTTGATGAAGCCTGTCTCCGTCTATTAGCATGTTAGCTCGTTGCACGTCCGAGCTCTGCTGCTTCATGCGGTCCAAACTGTTTACAGGAAGGACTGTTGGCATGTAAGCTCCATACATTTGTATCAGAGTCAGAGAGTCTTTATTGTCATTTGCACCGCATGTGGTACATGTGATGAAAACGAGATTATGTACACGAGGTCCCAGTTACATCCAACAACAATGAAAGAGAAAAACAGTAATAACATCTAGAATTAACTAAGAAAAACATCAACTAGTAATACACTAAGCCTAATATAGTGGGAATAAACAGCAGCACGAACATGAGTTTGTATGAGCAGATGGTCACAGATGAACACAGCAACAAGAAAACAGATCAGCATCAGTATGATGTGATATTTTGCAGTGTTTATTTTTATTTTATTTTTATTTATTCATGAGTCTAACAGCCTCAGGGTAGAAGCTGTTCCTCAGTCTAGTGGTTCTACACTTGATGCTCCTCAACCTCCGTCCTGAGGGGAGTGGGGCAAAGATTATTGTTGGTCAACATCTAAGGGCCACAGCTTGGATCAGTGGAAAAAGTCCCGAATTGGACCATATCAGAGTTGCCCAGCAGGACTCAAGGCTGAAGGAAATTATACTGTCTGCCTGAAGTGAAAAATATTTGTAATCCTTATCTGACTTACCCTAAACAGCCTTGGAAAAGGCTGGATATCAAATTTCTCCTGAGACGTGTTTTACTGAGGCAAACAGCTGCACCTACCGCTACCCCCCCCCCCCGGAGAACTTTTCTATGAGCGTTATCGGAGGCCGGCTGGTTACATCTCAGAACTGTTTGCTATCTGGAATGTCTCATGGACAGAAATCTCACTGCCTCAGTCTCAAAATGCAACATGTGATTGTCTTAAATGTGCTTCTGGTATAGTTTTTTCTGATGTCTCATATGGTGTCATGAAAGACAAAATGTGATATATCTTTTTTTAATACCAACGCTGTGACCCTCATGGTTCTTTCCTTGTTTTCACACCTTTGACCTTCATCCCGATACGGATGGGAGAGGCCGCGCTGAAGAACATAATGTGATATGATGTCTCATGTGGTCTGATAGCAGCAGCTTCACACACTCGCCCCCTTCAGGATGACTGTGCGTACATATTCACGCTGTACTGGTGCACACTTGTGCAATGTTAATAAAAGTACTCTGACTCTGACTCTCTGACTCTGATAATGAAGGGAAAAAGAGTTAATAACTTAAGTTGTTTCTCCGCGTGTTAGCATGTTAGCTCGGTGTCCCTCCAAAATCTGAGGTTGCCAGGCGGAGCATCGAGGTGAGCGACCGGCGGAGCGATCGGTGGCTGCTGCTCCGGGCCTGAGACGTCCACAGAGTTCACCTAGCGTTTCCAGCTCATGTATCCGAGCGAAGCAAGCTCTGATCGGACACATGGTCCATCCAAAGCCAGCTGTCGAAGCCGGAGCTAACCGAAAACTGCCGAACACTGCCGAAAACTGCTGAACACTGCATAATCGGCTTCAAAATAATATTAATTATTATTATTATTATTTATTTATTTATAAAGCCATTTAAAACAACCACAGCTGCAACTAAGTGCTGTACGCATGAAATCAAGAACATTTAAACACATAAAAAAAGATTTTTCAATTTTTTTTATTTTATTTTATTAATGAGATGCGTTCGTAACACCGAATCGCCGTAAGTCGAGGACTACCTGTAGTTTATTAACGGTCGGTGGACGCGCAGCTGAGTAAAAGGGGCAGAAGATCTGAGCTGAGAGGGTGTTTGTCCTTTCATGGCCGTCAAAACACATGAACCGTTTCTGCCTGTATTCTGCATTAAGACCGCTCTGACACGTCTGTATTTAGTGATCTCATCTGTTTGGGTCATCGGCCGCGCGTGTCCACTGAGTGCAGCGGCTGAATGAACGTCCATTTGGGCGACGGATCCTTTCCTGCCAGTATAGTCCCATCTGAAGCTTAAGTGAACTTTATTTTACCTCTTTCAAGGCTGGTCAGCTGTGCCGATCAGCTCTGTGAGGTGCTGACCGACATATTTAGCTCTCCCTCACCCTGGCAATAGTTCCCACGTGCCTCAAGATTATCACCATCATCCAGTCCCTAAAAGCTCCACAGTGTCTGGTCTAAATGATTATCAGCTGGTGGCCCTCACCCTGATGGTCGCTAAATGCTTCGAAAAACTGGCCATGACCCACATCAAAACAACCATCATCATCAACGAGGACCCTCATCAGTATGCATACCGCGAGAACCGAAGTGTAAATAATGTCGCTGGAGGGAAGGACTCTAAACCAGTAGTTCCAAACCCTGGTCTCTGAGGAACACCACCCTGCATGTTTTAGCTGTTTCCCTGTTTCAACACCCCTGAGTTAGGGATTTAATTACTTCCTCGAGTTCTGCTGAAGCCTGTTAATTGCCAAATCATTCAACTCCGGTGTGTTAAAGCAGGGAAATAGTTAAAACATTCAGGATGGTGTTCCTCAAGGACCAGGGCTGGGAACCACCTCCCTAAACGTGCTTTCAAGAAACAAAACCACAGTTTTTTGTTGCAGATTTGCAAGAACTTTCAGTAAAAGGGCCGTTTATAAGATATGTAGATCTTGTTTTCCTGCCACTAACCACAGTCCCTGCAGCACCTGAGTGGCAGGGCGGAGCTTACCTCTCACACCTGTTCCTGATCCAGCCTGATCAGGCCTGCTGTATTCACTGATCTGTGGCTCAATGGATCTCTGCTGGAACATCTGAGACCATTGAGTCCACGGCCCTCTGTGATAAACTGTACTCCTTGTGTATCTACATCCTGGAACCACTTACCTTTGCACCTCATCATCTAACTGGGTCAGTCCTTGAGTTTCTGTCTTGTCACTCCTACGAATCAATCCTCCCGCATCACCACCTGTTAGGAATCCTTCTCCTCGCCTACAACGAGACGCACAAGGATACACTTTACAAAGGATCATAAAACATCTGTTTACCAAATACTTTTCTTCCAATCTGCTTCTCCACAGATTCATCTAGAGTTCCAGCTTCTGTTAATACTCACTGTGAATAAAGATCACTTATACCTTTTTACGTGGTCGTCTCTCTTGCTGTCAGTTTGTCTACTCTGTGTTAAAACAGTGTAGATCATGATAATGGTGATAAACTATTGGTGGTTCAGTAGAAAAACCTTAGATTTATTTTTCACGCTTATAAACTGACAATATTTCTGAAGGATGTTACCAATTTGAAGTTTAATTTGTTTGATTAGGGATGTGATTTTTCATTTCTGCATAATAATATGGGCGATCAATGTACCTAATCTGAGGCGTTGTGACATTTATCACTCCTCTGCAATGAGTTTGTCCATTTACAACCCCTCCAGATGTCACATAAGAGACGTTCTTCTACTGGCTGCTGATTCTTCTCCCCTGAACTCGTTTTCTCTGATCCGGAGACTCGACGTGAGTCACCGCGGAGGACAAAATGTGATGTACAACTGAAACCGCAGATGGCTGCGAGCTTTGCTTCGGCCATCGCTCACTGCTAACTCACAGGTTAGCATGCCAAGCAAATCAGAGAAAACTGTCACGGTTCAGCAGTAAAGTTGGCAAATCAAACCGTCAGCGTCCGAGCCACAGCCATGGGAATAATCTGATTAAACGTCAGCTTGAATCGTTTTTCATGAAACAGTTCGATTTTTCCAGCTGGCGTTTGATACATTATTCACCATCTTTATGTTTTATGGCTGATGTGTGCTGTATGTGTAGAAATGGCATGTCTCTGCTCACATAAAATAATCATTCACTTTGAAAGACAAGAAACTGAGACAACCCAACTGCAAAAACATTAAATTGTCAGACAAACAAGATGTGAAACACAATCCTTGTTAAAACCCAGGATCAGTTTACAACTTAGAAACTAGGGATGCACAATATCGGCATGGTATTGTATCGAACGATATCAGTGTTAAAGTTAAATATCTGACATTGGCCATTCCATTAAAATAACTCACCGATATAAAAGACGCTGTTTTTGTATGATAACCAGTGACAAGGTTACAGCAGCGCCCGCACTAGATGATGAGGTCTTGCGCGCCTACCTGATCTGATCACAGCGGAGAGGACAAAGTCAAAATGTCTGCGGTGTGGAAGTTTTTTTGTTGATGTCAGATTCCGAAGATTTTTGGACTATGTTGAGCCTCGATACATCGTCCCCAGTCAGAGATATTTTTTCCAACGTAGCCTTACCCGAGTTACAAGCCGTCATTTCTGACGTCACTGAGAAGCTAATAGCCGAGCACTTGGGTGAGTTTTACCACAGACATCGGACGTCGCGTTAGCCCCGTTAGCATGATTAGTCTTACGGCACAATGGATAGACAAAAACTTTGATCTTAAAAAGTCTGTCCTTCATGCACAGGAGTGCAGAGGATCCCACACTGTTGTGTGTTATATTGTGTCTTTAATTTCTGAAGTCTTATTCTAATCTTGTTACTTGCTTTGTTTTTATGACGTGCGCTGTTTCCTGTTCTTGGCCAGGTCACCCTTGTGAAAGAGGTCTTGATCTCAAAGTTTTAATTTTTTAATCTGGTTAAATAAAGGTTTAATTTAGAAAAAAATCAATGCAGAAAATCCTTTACATGTTTTAGAGCAATACATCCTCCCATTCAGACAATATCCTTTTCAGTGAAGTCTTGCGTGTTTAGGCAAAACCGCATATACTGCATCCATTGCAACAGCATGGCTTCAACGAGTGGTAGTAGCTGAGACTCATCCCGTCATCAGTTGGAAACATTTGACACATCATGAGATTAAAAATCCAACAAAGAAACAGAACTGGTGAGCATCTTGAATCCTGAAGCAGGTAAGAATGGAACAAGTTTCTCCTCCAGAAGCTCCAGCAGCTGCTCTCCTCAGTTCCTAAACATTTGCAGACAGTTGGTAAAAGAAGACAGGAGGCCTCAGTGGGAACCATGGCCCTGTCCCAACTTTTAAACATGTACTGCCGCCATCAAATTCAAAATTATCCAATTTGTTCTTAAAAGTAGTACAATGATTCATTTGACATGGTTACTGTGTTCCATTGTGATAATATGAGTTTTAGATTTGCAATTAACTGTCAACTGTCTTATGTGATTACATTTTTCGCAACGTTCCGACTTTTTCAAAATGTTTTTCCTAAAACAAAAATCCGTATTTTTTGTTTTTCTTCGCCCAGTTCAAATCGACATCTACCGAGTAATGGTCCAAATGATAAAAACAAGTGCTGCTATCAGTCATTCCGTACGTAGAAATGTTCATTTTGCATTCTGCTCTAGTAATAGTTTTTACAGAAACACTATAAAAAAACAGTTTAGAGGTTCCAGAGCTATAGATGTCTTTGTTTGGAGAAAATGTCCTCTATAGACATTGCAGCAACAATTATCAGACCTACTAGGCTATTGGAGTTAATTGGGTGAAACCGCTTAATGGCCCATCTGCAGGCGTTCTCTGAACTGCAGTGAGCCTATAAAGTGGACGTGCACACAGAGGAAGGATGCAGTGCAGCATCACAGACCTCGACAATCACAGAGCGTCTGAGGGTCTCGTCCCCTTTCAGCCCTACCTCCAGCATGGCGGTACTCTCCCCTCACTGCTTTGATGCTTTCTCAAACAGCACTTACTCTGCTGCAGACAACAGACTCAACATTTGAAAAACAGTCTGTGGTTTTGGTAAATGTACAGCTCTGGGTGTTTTCCGAACAGCTTCATCTCTGCCTGATCCGGCAGGTATTAACCGTAAACAATGTATTTATCTGTTAAAGTGGTCCTGAATGTGAGGAGTTAGCAACTGAAAGAAACAACTTCGAGACCAGAGAACACTTTAACAGTGTTTATTTACAAGGTGAAGATAAGTTGTCTGCAACCCGGGAGAGCAAGACAAGCTTGGCTCTTTGATGGTTCAGAATATTCTCTTATGGGCCTTTTTCCATTAGTAACGGTACAGCACGGTTCGACTTGACTCTGCCCGGTTCCAAGGCTTTTCCACTAGCAACGGTTTGTGGAACCGGTCCCTTTTTCTCTGGGGTTCCAATCGTGCCAAACTGGCCCTAAAACGTGACGTCAGAACACTGGCGGTCACTGATTGGTCAGGGGGTGGAGTCACCGGATGATTGAGAAACTTTCACAACAACCCAATATGCCATTTGCAATAACTCGAATGTGACTGGACCTATTTTTAAGATTTTTAAAACGATAATGACAACGCTGTGGTCTATTGCTGAAGTGCAGGCATTTTTTTGTGCTTGGTGGCCAACAACAAAATTCAGAGCGAGCTAGATGGACCTTTGCCAGTTCCCCCGGGTCCTCTCCACTGGAGCCTTGAAGCCCCCTCAATCATCTCCCGGCTCCGAGCTTTGCTGGTCACCACGGAAGATCCTCCGTGTTGCCGACCCACAGGAGCACGCGAGGCCGGGGCATTGGCGGGCCCCGGCCTCACGTGCTCCTGCAGGCTCCGAGCTGACCCTGCCCACTAGAACTGTTGCCGAAAGTAGAATGGAAACACAACTCATACCGTTCCGAGCCGAGTCGAACCGTGCTGTACCGGTACTTATGGTGCTAATGGAGTGGCATTACATTCCCCCAGGGGTGAGGGTCCAATGGTTGCAGTAGTTGTAATGAAGAGGTCCCAGAAAGGTTTTGCATAGAGCGGTGGGCAGATGGTGGAAGGCGAGGAACAACTGGAGAAAGCACTAGGAGGCTCACTATGGAAACAGGGAGGTCCAGAGTGCAGAAGAAGCATAGGAGTAGAAGCAGTTGGCAGATAATGCACCAGTGCTGGAGTGAAGTCATCATTTGCCATTTATACTCCTACAGCTCATTAGGATAATGGTCCGCAGGTGTGAGCTTGTTGGTGCTAGTGTTGTAATACTTGAGACTGGTCTTGGTCTCGACTTGGTTTCCGACCCCACAAGTCTTGGTCTTATCTCGGTCTCGGTACACTCTGGTCTTGATCTTGACTCGGTCTCGTCTCAGGTTAGGTGGTCTTGTCTACAACACTGGTTGACGCCATCTGGAATTGAAGAGCTGTAGGGAAAAACTGGAACTCCTACTCCAAAGATTATTTGCGGATAAGAAATCTGAAAAATACCAACCTTTCTGTACATTCCAGATTAAATTAAAGGCCTTTAAGGAATGCACGTCTGTGGTCGCCTTTTGAGTTTTAGACTAGCGTCAAACCGTGTTGAGAAATAACAGCTGTAGCCATTTTGGTCAAACCTTTAAGATACAGTTAGGCACAATCTCATGCCACAATATGAGACGTTTTGCTCGCTCTCGGCTACTACCACACCAAATTTCAGAGCTATGTCTGTCAAATTGAGTGAGTTATAGCCATTTATGTGTTCTTCAAGGTCAACTGGCTATGGTAGCCATCTTGAATTAGGTTGATTACAGAAGTTAATCAGCTGTAGATGCACGCAGAATGATTACTTTCTGCAAGTTTCAATAAAAATGTCCAGTGGTTCAAGAATTATTTTGTAAACAGGCACAAAACCTTTCTTGCCCACCCACACCTTTTGGCGACATTAACAAAAAACTAAACACCTGCTTGGATGTTTTTTGTGGTCATATATGGACCAGAAATTGTACATTTAGTTGATTCTAGTAATAATCTCAAGCCTATCTGAATAATATTAACAGAACCTGTGATAATAATCGAGCCGTAGCCTAATTTCATTTCCAAAGAGCCACTTTCACATTCAGCAAGCAAAACGCCACAAAAATCCTTCTGTCGGGATTTATCCAGAAATAAATGAATACACTAAACAGCCACTTAGCTGCTGTAGCCTTTATCTGCAGTCTGGAAAAGTGAGCGAAGAGAAGTTAACGTCACAAAAACACTTTGAATACACGGAAATGAGCTCGTTCACAGCCTTTTGCTCCGACGTGCTTTTAAGGCCCAGTCTTTTGTTGTTGTTATTCATAACAGGATCTGACTCTTCGTTTGTCGGCTCGTCATCTTCCCCGACGTGTCGATAAACTGCTGGTTCGTCCAGAGGAGCAGAAACGCTGGTGTGAAAACACGACAGCTCCGTGAATCATCGCCGCTCTGCCTTTTCCAGCTTTCAGCTCCAGCGCAGAAGTCGCCGTTTCTTAAAAGGAACTTCTAAAATATATTCGCCACTGAAGGCCACTTGCTCTGTACTGTTAGCAAAATATCTCATAGAGGACTGAACTTCCTGTCTTGGCGTTTGAAGATGTTCCACTTCTCACCCAAAAGGCTCTCAGCTCTGTGCGATGAAGAGGATGGAGGTGTGGGGTCATGGGTCACACCTGTCCCTCCTGTGAGTCATTTTGGTTGTTTACACCTGAGAGTTGTTTACCAGCCTGTTGAAAGTTGTTTTCCTCACATCTGGAGAGATGACGCTGCTTGAGGAGGAGAGTGGCTGCTTTGTAAATGCCGTGCGACCGATGAAACCACCTCCTCGACTTCTCTCTAAAACCTGTCGTCTCAAAACATCCCTTCATCTTGAGCTGAGCCTTGAGCTGAGGAGCCATTTTATTTGTCCCGTGATATCATGCAAAAGTTGGACAGTACACCTCACTGCATGGTGGCAGACATCTTGGATTTTGACATAGCAACCCAGTTTTTGATAGGAACCTTTCTTACGCTCAGCGGCAGCCACACCGAAATGGCGCTCACAGCATTCACGGACTGATGGAGGTGTCCACTTCCAATGTTTTGTTCAACACCTTCAGAGTTTCTCAGGTGGAGTGTTTTCCAGATGTTCCAGCTGCCAATAAATATCCAGTTTGGTGTTAGAAGTGCTTTCTTGATGCGTTTGTGTTCTCCGTCCTGCTGGGGGTCGTGCTCGACTCGGCCGTGCAGAACTCCCAGTTTGTGGTCTAGTGAGCTGCGAGCAGGGGCGCAACTACATATTTTTGAGGTGGATGCGAAAACATCAACGGCGCCCCCCCACCCCTTTTTACCTGCCGCCTCATACAGCTTTCCTCCTTTAGTCATGCACTTAGAAGATCCATCCATCCATCCATCCATCCATCTTCTTCCGCTTATCCGGGGTCGGGTCGCGGGGGTAGCAGCCTAAGTAGGGAGGCCCAGACTTCCCTCTCCCCAGCCACTTGGAGCAGTTCCTCCGGGGGAATCCCAAGGCGTTCCCAGGCCAGCCGAGAAACATAGTCCCTCCAGCGCGTCCTGGGTCTTCCTCTGGGTCTCCTCCCGGTGGGACGTGCCCGGAACACCTCACCAGGGAGGCGTCCAGGAGGCATCCTAACCAGATGCCCGAGCCACCTCAACTGGCTCCTCTCGATGTGGAGAAGCAGCGGCTCTACTCCGAGTCCCTCCCGGATGACTGAGCTTCTCACCCTATCTCTAAGGGAGAGTCCAGCCACCCTGCGGAGAAAACTCATTTCAGCCGCTTGTATCCGAGATCTTGTTCTTTCGGTCATAACCCAAAGCTCATGACCATAGATGAGGGTGGGAACGTAGATCGATCGGTAAATTGAGAGCTTTGCCTTTTGACTCAGCTCTCTCTTCACCACGACAGACCGGTACAGCGCCCGCTTCACTGCGGACGCTGCACCTATCCGCCTATCGATCTCACGCTCCAGTTTTCCCTCATTCGTGAACAAGATCCCGAGATACTTAAACTCCTCCACTTGGGGCAGGACCTCCTCCCCGACCCGGAGAGGGCATGCTACCCTTTTCCGGCTCAAGACCATGGCCTCGGATTTGGAGGAACTTAGAAGATACAGTAGCAATATTACAGATTTTTTTAATGTTACATATTATATCAGGTGATCATTCCAATCATAAACAAATAAGAAGTTTAATAAAGTAAAAATATATAACAATAGTGGTAATCAGTGCTCAATATTTTATGTAGCGAAAATATGAAATCTTAACAGCCTGGAGTCCATGTCAGAGTTTTAACATTTATGACATTTAAACTGTTACTTTCCGTGAAAGAAGACAATGAAAGATGGTCATCAGAAATTCAAACCATCATGGTATACAGTATAGGTTTTTGTTGCCTCCCTAATGTAATTATTCCTACCTGATGTCATCACTTGTCTCCTCTATCACTGACCTCGTGTCTGTCTCCTTCACCCTTTGTCTGTGGCATTCTGCACTGTCATATGGTCAAAAAAGCATTATATATTAGTTGTAAAAATTACAGATCTTAATACAGTTTTTAAAAATAATGTTTACATGTTATTGCTTGGGATTAAGTAGCTGTTCCCTCACTTCCACCTGCATTAGACCAACCTGTTGCCTTCCCCAGTCTGTCCTGATTCCTCTGTCATCTTCTCTTCCTTCTCTCCATCCTCACAGCTGAATGACATTAATTTTGTGTTAAGTAGGTTTAAAAATACAGCAGTCAAACCACAATAGAAATGAAACTTTAATTTAAATGATCTCCTTGTTGGATAACAGTTACTGACTGGACATTTCATCTGATCTGACTTACCAGATACATCACAACACACACCACTGTAGTGATATTAAATAAGACATTTAAACTCAAGTGTCCCTCTGCCAAAAAGGTTGGTAACATGGGTCACCAACCTTTTTGAGTCTAAGGGCTATAGTGACACTGAGGACTAATTTGTCTGATACACACATAAACTTGTACAACTCATCTTTAATTAAAGAATCAATAATAATAAATGTACATATGAGTGAATAAATTGCAGCACTGCATTGGAACATAGCTGGGAACTGCCACCACAACAGTTTAGCTTTCCTGTGTTAATATTTCCTGAGTTTTATTTAGGTCATTCTTACACTTAGTGTGTGGATGTGTGTGATGTATCAAATATTCATAAAAATATTAAACAAATCACGTCTATAGGGGAGGCAACATTTATTTAACAGCCAAATATGGGACAATTCCTATTAGGCTAGCTTTAGCTAACCTGAATATTTTACAAGCCTCCTGTCCTGCTCATACACTGACTGTACTTACCTACTATCTTTTAACCACATTGAAAGGCTTTTTTTCCTGCCAACAACTTCCTTCTCCCTTTTTCTGTTTTGCGCCCTGGATAGTTTTTTTTTCTGCCGCTCCAAAGTCAAGTGCACGAGTGAAAAAATAAAAAATAAATAACGCGCCTGAGTGCGTTCTCTGCGCGTGTTCACAGCACCTGTGTGTGAAGGGAGAGCAGAGAGATAGGAGGATGGAGGTGAGGGAGCAGGGGGGCGCCTAATCAGTGCTGTTCCCCTGTTATTGATCATTTCATGCAGTTAAAGAAAATGCCTGCTAGAAAAACGTTTTTTTCTAGAGACGGTTTTGACGTCCCCTTAAGTGCAGCTCCCCCATGCGGTGCATCCACGGCATAGTGGCCATTTGCGCCACTGGCGGCGAGAGTCAAAGAGCAGAAGTTTGGCTTTGCATAACGCTGTTCAGTGACGCCGTTATGAGATATTATCGCCCACTGACAAAAGGCAAAGGCAGACAATGCGGTTTTTGCCTGCATCTATAAAATATTATGACTATAAAAAATGTGTCTTGCACTATTACAATTCTGTTTTTTTCTAATGTAATTCCGTTTTTTCTAATGTCATTCTTTTTTTTTCTAATGTAATTCTGTTTTTTTCTGATGTCATTCTGTTTTTTCTAATGTAATTCCGTTTTTCCAAATGTCATTCTTTTTTTTCAAATGTAATTCCGTTTTTCCAAATGTCATTCTGTTTTTT
>JBBPBX010004639.1:0-45043 GCA_038048925.1 Garcialebias charrua
AGTCCAGACCACTACAGTCCAGACCACTACAGTCCAGACCAGTACAGTCCAGACCAGTACAGTCCAGACCAGTACAGTCCAGACCAGTACAGTCCAGACCAGTACAGTCCAGACCAGTACAGTCCAGACCAGTACAGTCCAGACCAGTACAGTCCAGATCAGTACAGTCCAGACCAGTACAGTCCAGACCAGTACAGTCCAGACCAGTACAGTCCAGACCAGTACAGTCCAGACCAGTACAGTCCAGACCAGTACAGTCCAGACCAGTACAGTCCAGACCAGTACAGTCCAGATCAGTACAGTCCAGTACAGTCCAGACCAGTACAGTCCAGACCAGTACAGTCCAGACCAGTCCAGACCAGTACAGTCCAACTCTGGGACCCGTTTAGACTCTGGGGGTCTGAGCTGCAGAGCCTCTGTTGTGTTTCAAGCAGCTTTTCCAAACGTTGCCTGCAACGTATTGGTCCATCCAAAGTGCAGGTCAGCACTTCATCACACCAACAGGAAACCGCCACGCTGAAATTAATCTCTTAGAAAATAGTTTCAAATTGGGAACTCTCTGACGAGGAAGAGGAAGTGAAAGTGTGCGAGTTAACAAAGAAGAGGCGAGCTGTGGTGGCGGCGGCGCCGCGCGTCGCCTCGCAGGCAGGCTCACCTTGTCGTAGTAGTAGCGCAGCGCCCTGCTCAGCTTGTCGTAGTTCATGTTGGTCTTGTTCTTGCGCAGCCCCCACAGCTTGGCCACCTCCTCGGACTTCAGGAGCTTGAACTCCCCGTCCGTGGACGTCCAGCAGATCAGGTGCTTGTGGCTCTGGTCGAGCAGCAGCTGCAGCAGGAACTGCCACAGAGTGATGGCGCTGTCCATACCTGGAGCACAGGCGTGGGAACAAAAACATCACATTTGACGGCGACGTGGTCGTTTTGAGGAATTCTTCCTGAGAACCTGCTTTTATTTTTTTTAAATGTCGGCCGACTAACGGCAACAAATCTACTTCCGTGTGTAATAATGTAACTGTGGAAACAAATCCTCGTTTATACAGGTGTATTCTTGGCGACTTGTTGCACTGCAGGCAGGCTGGATGCTGCGCTCTGCCCGAGGGCTACGGCCTGTTTGAGCAGCAACGTGCACCGTGAGGAGGAGTGCACCCGTCCTGAACAGAACCGTGTGTGTGGAAGGAGCGCAGTGCAATGTAGCGACAGCAGCAAGAGAGAAAATAAAACACGAGGAGGAAGAACAGCTCCAGCCAGAAATATGCTGTGGTTCAACCTGGCCCTCTCTCCACAGGAAGTTCGTCGGGCCCAGGCTCGGCTAGTCTTTTAATAGAGGAATGTGCAGTCTGCCTACAGGAGATCTGGGGTTTGTGTCCCCCGACAGCTAGACAGGAACACCACATGGATCCAATACGAAGTGTCCCGTCTTCTTTCAGCAGGCCCCAGAAAGACGCCGCTGAATATTGTACTTATTTTTTATTGGTAAATATTTTTCCATAAGAAGATGTGAAGATCTGCTTCATTTTCTCCGAGTTAATATGTTCAGGGTTTGGACTTTTCCAAGTTGAAGTTACTCGTAGAAAAGGTTGAAATCAAACACAAATGAAGGTTATGAACTACATCAAACACATGGTACACAGTGTGAAAGTATTTGTTTCGGTAGTTTTCCAGATCTTTTCTCGTGCAATTCTGAAATGAAGGTACGCGCTCGATGGAAGCAAAGCGCTCGTCTAATTCCACCACAGGGAAGTTTGAGTCACAGGACTGACCTACGTCCTGCAGGCTGCGCAGGTAGACAAACATGGCAGGTAAGTGAACGATTGCAGTTTTCTGGCCTATCGCGATTTCTAAAAAGTCTGACCTGCCGATTCCGATTTTTTTTTTTATAAGCGACACCGTCAGGTGTTATAAGGTCACAATGCACCTTCAATTTTACAATCTTATTTTATTGAAAAACAATACAAACTAGTTTTAACTGGCCATGAGGTAGTGCTCTGAAATATAAAGGAAGTTCAGACAATTGTTGTTAAAACTTTTTTTTTTAATCAGTAAAATCGGTTTCTCATGCCGGTAATGGCCGATTTCTGATTTCTCACAATTAAGGAAATCGGGGACGATAAATCGGCCCTGATTCATCAGTGCACCCCTAAAGTTAACGTTTGGCCCGTTTTTTAATAACCTTTGCTGCCGTCAGTAAACAAACATGTAGTGGTGGTTGGCATTGGTCACACATTTTCCTTACAGAATTTTATTTTCCGGACACATCCATCCATCATCTTTACCCGCTTCTTCCTTTCTGGGTCACTGGTGCCCATATCCAGCAGTCACTGTGTGAGAGGCAGGGGGGACATGTCTCCAGTCCATCACAGGGACACATAGAGACAAACGACTATTCACTCTCTCACTCTCTCTCTAGAGACAATTTAGAGTTACCACTCAGACTAACATGCATGTTTTTGGTCTGTAGGAGGAAACTGGAGTACTCAGAGGAAAAGAAAACACATGCACGGAGAGAACATGCAAACTCCACCCAGAAAGGTCCCAGGCCGGGATTCGATCAGACAACCTTCTTCCTGAGAGGCAGCAGCTCTACCAACTGAGCCACCGTGCTGCCATTAAACAATGAATGAAAAGAGTTGTGCAGACTTCATTTCTTTATTAATTTTCTTTTGTCTTCATGACTTTTGCAAATCATAACTTTAAACACGTCACTTTCAGCTCTTGGAAACTCCTTCAACAGGAAACAAGTTAAACTCTCTGAACACATCCAGGGTTACTACACGTTTGCAATTATAAATATCCAGACTTTCTAAGATTTCTGTGGACTTCAGCCTTTTTGCGACAATAAAACATGTAAAAAAAAATAATCCTGTGAATGCTCGTACAGTGATGCTTTAATTATTGCAAATTTAAAGTTAAAAAGAAGAAACTGTGCATGTTGTCTACGTGATCCAAAGGTTTTTGATTATAAACAAACAAAAAAAGTTGATAGTGTCCAATTGTGACAAATGAATCAAATGTGAACATTACTATGTCAATGTTTATCTTTTACTTATAAAAAATTGAATTAATAAAAATCTGCTTGTCTGAGCATTGTTTTAAATTTTTAATAAATCTTAAGGGTACAAATGATGAAAACACTTTTTCCATACGTTTTCTTTTTTGTTCAAAAACCAAACGCTATCCCTTAAACTGAAATGGGAAGCGGACTTGGAGGAACCCATATCAGACCCAATCTGGAAAAGGAACATCAAGAACATTTACTCATCTTCAATCTGTCTGAGACACGCTGTAATTCAGTTCACACTGGTCCAAAGACAAGCTGTCCAAGATCAAAGCTGACCTGGACCCTGCATGCAATCGTTGCAGACAAACTACACTCCTGCATACATTCTGGAGGACCTGTTCCAAACTGCAGACTTTTTGGCAATCTATATTTGACACCTTCTCTGGGACATGTGGTAAGACCGTACTTCTATCACCACTCATCTCACAGTTCGGGGTGGTCCCTGTGGATATGTCCAGCAAATGTGAAAGGGATGCGATTGCCTTTGGCTCTCTTCTGGCCAGGAAGCTAATTTTGTGCAACTGGAAGGAAGCCACACCCCCTGGTATATGTCCATTGGATAAGGAGGCGATGCATCATATCTATTTAGAAAAAATAAGATAAACCCTGAAGGGGTCTGTCAAAAATTTTGGGACACATGGCAGCCTTTTGTATTGTATGTAGAATGTATGTCAATGCCAGTTTAATTTGTTTGTGTACCGTATTTTTCGGACTATAGGTCGCACCTTTTTATGGTTTTTTTCAAGGCCTGCGACCTATACACCAGTGCGACCTATTTATGGATTTTTTTCCATATTATTAGACCAATTTTTGACTCAGTTATGACCCTTTTTCACTTTAGCAGAAAAAGGTGCAGTACCACTTTCGGCCGCTAGGGACGCAGTGCAGTACCACTTACAGAGGAGTACACCGACCCAAGAAGAAGAAGAAGACCGTTTCCAGCTCATGTGTCCGAAAAAAGCTCCTCTGCTCGGACTGACTCTGTCGGCCTCCTGGTTTGAATGTAGCTTCTGTTAGCTCTGTTTCTTAGCTGTTTGTTTGCAAGATAAGTCAAGAACCACTCAGCGGATTTTTCTGAAACTTACAGAATGGAATCACAGTGTGGACGTTTACAAGTGAGTACCTTTATTAGATGTTTGAGATTAAAATAAAAAAACGATATTTTATTAGCATAGCTTCTGTTAGCTTGTGGTTGTATTTTTGTTTATGTTATAAATAGTTTTGAAACCAATCGATTTATATTTTTTCTGCTTACAGAGTGTAATTATAAGGCTTTAATGTACGTAACTATGGCTGGATGAATCATTTTGGCAGGGCTTTTGACTACGGATCCGAAGGTCGCGGGTTCGCGTCCCGGCCACTACCCAGCTTGGGGTGTCTATGAGTGCACACCTATTTCTCCAGCTCCCCGGGCGCTTTCGGGCTGCTCACTGCACCACCTGGTAGGTGGTTGGGTTAAATGCAGAGACGAATTTCGTCTGTGTATGGGAACATACGCAGATGACAGGAAAAGACATTATTATTATATTATTATTATTTGACATAAAATTTGATTTTTTTATTCGTGTCAAGAGGCGGACTCGTCTCGTGTTAGCTTCTGTTTACGTTATAAATAGCTTCAAAACCAATCGTGTATATTTATTTCTGCTTACAGAGTAATTATAAGGCTCCAATGTACTTAACTATGTCCTGGAGAAAACATTTGACATAAAATTTGATTTTTTATTCGTGTTTTCAGAGACGGACTCGTCTCGTGTTTAGCTTCTGTTTACTTCTGTTTACGTTATAAATAGCTTCGAAACCAATCGGTTTATATTTTTTCTGCTTACAGAGTATAATTATAAGGCTTTAATGTACGTAACTATGGCTGGATGAATCATTTGACATAAAATTTGATTTTTTATTCGTGTCAGAGGCGGACTCGTCTCGTGTTAGCCTTCATTTTATATCTGTGTACCGTACTTCTGTTTACGTTATAAATAGCTTCAAAACCACTCGGTGTATATTTATTTCTGCTTACAGAGTACAGTAATTATAAGGCTCCAATGTACTTAACTATGTCCTGGAGAAAACATTTGAGATGAGATTTGATTTTTTATTCGTGTTTTCAGAGACGGACTCGTCTCGTGTTAGCTTCTGGCAGACATTAGCAGCAGAGCTAAACACTCGGTCCATATTGCCGTGTTGACTCAGCGGTCACGCGGCGTGTCAGCGGTGGATGACGCGTTACGTCGGCGGTGACGTAGGTGCGACCTATACACCGGTGCAACCTATTTATGGATTTTTCCAATTTTTTGGCAATACAGTAATTGGACACTGCGACCTATATTCCGATGCGACCTATAGTCCGGAAAATACGGTATGTTTGACTTATCCGGTGTGGGAGGGAAGGGGTGGGTTCTGTGTTTGTGTGTTCCATGTTGTTGTTGTTGTTTGTTTTGGGGGGGTGGGGGGGGATCAATAAACACTTTGTTTAAATAAAATTTAAAAAACGAATGCTATACTTTCCCATCTTTTTCAAGACTTCCTGCTTCTGCCTTAATATTTCCATGATAACAGCTCGTCGTATCATTTTGAGCTGAAAGAGAACGTGTGACACTCGTGTTGTTGTCGTGTTGCCTGTGATCTTTTCGGTCTTATCTGAGGAACAACGATAACGGAGCAGCTCTTCAGCCATCTCGTATCTCCATCCGGAGAGAGGGCCGAGCCGATTTCCGACTTGAGCCATCCCCTGAGCCGTCTCTGCCGTGTGAACCCACAAACCTGTCAGAGTCAGGACTTCCTGCTATTCTACTTCCAAGGACAAATGGTGAGGAAGAGAGAGAGAGGGGGGGAGATCCCACAGCAGGGGAGTGTTTCCCCATAGTCACACTTCCTCCCCCCCAAAAAAATCCCAAAAGGTGAAAAAGGTCAAAAGATCACATCATTGTCCACCCTGCCCACAGCTCCACCTCCACCCTGTGACCTGCTCTGAACCCAGACTTCAGACAAAGCAAAGGTCCAGCTGAACATCAGGAGGTCTGCAGGAGGTCTGCAGGAGGTCTGCAGTCAGGACAGAGGAAGTGTGGAAGATGCTGCAAGTGTCCTCCTGCAGAACAAACTGAACCTGACAAACCTGATGCTCCTGCTCTCTCCAGGAACATCAGCAGGTCGTGGTGCGTTCAGGTTCTTCTGCTGATGCTCGGAGAAGCGTCGCAGTGAGCACAAAGACATCACTGTTGGCTGGACGGAAACTCCTAATGAGATTAGATGTGTGTGTAGACATGACACAGACCAAATCTCTTCTCTTCCTGTTCACAAACTCCGCGGAAAAAGTCAACTACAAGCTCTTCTACAAACGCGGATTTAATGTTTTTAAAACAATCCTCTCCTCAGAAATGAGTCACTTTCTGCTTGTAAAGTTACAGGAAATGTTTGCGCACAGACTGACTCATTTTCAAGATGTTGCTCGAACCGGAAGACGACTCAGATCTGAACTTAATCTTCATCAAAACCCAGAAACCGACTCTTTCTCGAGGAGTAAACACGAAGCAAACATCTCGCAGACATTTAAAAAGGCAACAGAACTCAAACTGTCGCTTCGTGTTAACATTTAGCTACAAAACTAGCAACCAACAAACAAAGCGCCTCTTGTGGAAACTGCAGTTCTTGTAGTTTACCTGCGAGCTGTGAGTCGGTGTGTTCGCTCCGTGAAAGTTTACGGTGAGATGGCTCGTTCTTCCATCTTCCTGCAGCTCGGCACCGGGAGCCGGACTGAAACCTGACGCTGCTGCTCTTTTTCTCTTTCAGAGCAGGAAGTTGGAGCGGGCAGACCAGAGCCGCTCACTTCCTCTCCCCGACGACTCCCCAGGCACACAGCCGTCTGTGTAAACACACTTTTCCTCCCTCCTCTTCTGACGGCCAGTGGCCTGCTCTCATGTTGACACACAAACTCCCGACAGCCCGTGAACTGACGTCATCCGTACCGCGAGACCTCCGTGGCGCGTTCAGGAACGGCTCGTTTACCCAACATCTCCATGATAAACCAATAACTTCCACACAATTTGCCTGAATTTACGGAAGAGCATTGCATTCACCAAATAACAGTTTTTGACTCATGATCTCATAATTATGAGATATTATCTCATAATGAGATATTATCTCATAATTATGAGATCATATGTCATAATTATGAGATAGTATCTCATAATTATGAGATAGTATCTCATAATTATGAGATAAGATGTTATCTCTCCAATAATATCTCATAATTATGAGATAATATCTCATAAGATGTCATATGAGATAGTATCTCATAATTATGAGCAGGGACGTGCAGAGGGGGGGGCTATGGGGGCTTGAGCACCTGCCCCTTTTGCTCCTTGCCCCCAAGTGCCCTTTTGGTCAAAAAAAAAAAAAATTTTTTTTTTTTTTTTTTTTTTAATTTCCTATTCCTAAGCCCTCCTCTGACACATAATAACGTACTAAAATTATTTATTTTATTTTATTATTATTATTTTTGTATTTTGCAAGAAAAACAACATAATAAGCCCTCCGGTCACGTACCAACACTACATTCCCCACAATGCAACAGTAGTAGTAGGGGTGGGGCCAATCCGATCTGGAGTCGTGTCTCATGAACCCAGAGTAATAAGACCTGCCTCACATTCACATTAGGGTCAGTGGGGGAGCTGGCCCCCTTGGGGGCATTGCCGTTGGAGGGGCATGGCCCCACCCCTACTACTACTATTCAGCAAATCCCTTTCAGTTTGCAGCCAGCTACAGCGTGTGGACTGAGTGAGTAGCACTTTAGCTAACAGCTAGCCAACTTTTCATAGTAACATGTCCGCTGTGTGGAAGTATTTTACACTAAACACCACAAGACAGCAACGTGCAATGTCTGCAGAGCCATAGCGCCACATTAAGCTGCGGTCAAGTTAGTTTTATGTTGGACATTCGAGCTCCGGAGCTTCAGCGGGACGCCACTCTCGCTGAACCGAAACAGGGAGACCGACTGCGGCCAGCTGCGTCCAGTCCGACCCACTGTCTGACCGTCTCGTAGGACGGACAGGCAGAGAGCGGCTGACCGAAATCAGAGCGCCCGCCCCGGATTGAACAATAAAAACACACCGCTGAAGCCACGGAGCTCAAATGTTCACCGAGAAGTTGCTAAACTTCATCATAATTAATGACCAACAGCTATCAGCTGTAGAAAATGAAGGATTTCGCAGCTTGATACTTGCAGCCAACAGTAAACAATCATAAAAAAGCATATTAATTAAAAATCACAAGAAAACTATGTTAAAAAAACGAAACATAAACATTTACATTATAAAACAATGTAAAATACTAAAAGCAAGAACATGTCTGTCTGTGTTGGTTTATGCAAGAACTTAACAGATGTAAAGCTATTTAATATTTTATTTAATCCATTTATTCATTCATTTAAAAGAGACAAAATGAAACAAATTAATAAAAAATAAAACATTGAATGAAAAGAGTGCAGAAAGAAGAAGAAGAAAAAATCTTATATCACCCCCTTAAAATAAACATTGAACCAGCCCGGCCCTTCGCTTGTAGCAAATTTGTTTTTTTGGCCCTCCATGTATTTGACTTTGACATCCCTGGCTTATGCAATAAGAAGCACATCGCCCGTCCAAAACCTATCATCTCTCCATATGGATATATGTCCGATCTTCTAACTTCCTTTGCTGCATAATGTACATTGCATTTATTCTAGCGTTAGGTAAATGTATCTTGAAGGAAAATCGCACTTAAATAAAAGTCCAACAAGAATATTCATTTAGAATTAAAAATAACTCACCCTGAACTACCATAATAGATAAATGTCATAACCAATCAAGTTGCTCCTGTCCAATAAAAGCGTACAAATGAAGGGGAAATTAAGTAAGTTTAGGGTCTGGTTTGCAGAGTATGGAGTTAAATTTGTTTCACAATTAGTCAATGAAAAAAAACTAACCTCAGTTAAGTAAAATAAAATTGTAATCAAAGCTTTTGGAATTGTAATGATTTCATTTTTTTAAAGCAAAAACTTTTGTTTAAAAAACTTTTTTTAAATTAAATAGCTAATTTTTCTCTCGTGAACTTAAAAAGTTATTTGCAAAGCATAAACTTTTATTTGTACACATCAGAAATCTTTTGTTGCGATTTTAGGCTCTGCCCACGACGTCATGTGAGAATTGCAAGCAAAACTTTGAATGACAAACACAACTTAGAATAGCAAGCAAAGATTTCTGGCATGCGCAAAGAAGTTTGTTTTGCAAATAATTAGCAACATAATTGCAAAAAATGTCAATGACCCCACTGAAGTCATTGACATTTTTTGAGACATGACCAACAGAAAACTGCTGCAACACAGTTATTTTAAGAAGGGGCAGATATGATAAGATTTTTTCTTCTTCTTCTGCTACCTTTCATTTTATATCTGTTTTTTTTCTTTCATGTGTTTGTAAATTGTCTTTGTGTTTTAAATCTGAAATAAATAAATTAAATAAAATGAATAAAAATAAATAAATAAATAAGAAGAGAACAAAAATAGCAAAAATGCTTAAAAGTTGGAAGTTTGTTTTAAAACAGTTCACCATGATGGAAAAGAAGATTTTGGATCTTAGATTCAGTTTGGGGAAAAAAAGAAAGGCAAGAGACCAAAATAAATAAGAGACATTGGCCTCCACTCAACACAGAGAAGATGAGACAATGAGGAAAAAAGAGAAACTGACAAGAAAAAAAGAAGAGGAAAGATTGAAGAAAATGTATATAGGTACTTACAAATACACTAAGACACAAATAGAGATATAGGTATAAATTTTGGTGGTCAGTTAGTCTCAGTAGGCTTTTCTCATGGAGATATGCATTAACAATTCAATTTTTGCTTTTGTTTAGTTATCTTCTGCAGTTCCACATTAAAGTTTGATGCAGCTCTGCTTTTCTTCATCTCCACTGCAAGTGTAGCAAACCAGGCAGCTCTTTCTTTCATAGATTACAGTACACTAAAAAGTTGCATTGTGCCCTTGTTTATATTTTTTATAGTGTAATTCTGTAAAGACAAAATATATCTGGTGGTGTAGCTCTGATTTACATATCTTGCTAAATCACAGGTTTGAATATTGCAATACTTTCCTATAACAAAGTAGACCTGCAGAAAGAAATTACTAATAAAATATTTTACATATGGATAGTTGTATGTTCTATGTAGAGGTTTTCCTAAGCTTTGATAGTATATCTCACAATTTTGTAATTTATCATTGTTTATTTAACTCTGAAAGCTATGTGACTTTGTTAATATTCTGTCCTAAAACGCGGTTAGATGTGCCCCCTTTTTTTTGAGCACCTGCCCCTTTAGTGGGCTCTGCACGTCCCTGATTATGAGATAAGATGTCATAATGTTAGGCTGATTGGTGACTCTAAATTGACCCTAGGTGTGAGTGTGAGAGTGGATGGTTGTTTGGCGTGAGTGAGACAGGTCCCTCTTGTAAATGAGTCCCCGTGACTCAACGAGGCTAGCCTGTATAAATAAAGGTTGAATGAAAAAATCATGAGATACTATCTCATAATATAATATCTCATAATATAATAATTATGAGATAGTATCTCATAATTATGAGATAAGATGTCATAATTATGAAATATTATCTCTTAATTATGAGATAGTATCTCATAATTATGAGATAAGATGTTATCTCTCCGATAATATCTCATAATTGTGTAGTGGCAGGGCTTCCGACTTGGGACCCGACATATAGAGAGTTCCGACACCCTTTGATCTCGCCGACAGGCGGTCAATCGTTCCAAACAACGGCTATGGAAACCTTGTGGAGCTGCGCCCTCTGGCAGCGATGGAGCGCTACTGCAGGCAGCTTCAGACTGTAACCAGAGCCATGGAACAAATCGCCCCCTCCATGACCCACGTGACTTCCGCATTCCATTCTTACAATGGAACTCTATGGGAGTGTCACAACTCTCACTTTATATGGCTCTGGGACCCGAAGGACGCGGGTTCGCGCCCCGGCCACTACACACCTTGGGGTGTCTATGAGTGCACACCTAATTCTCCAGCTCCCCGGGCGCTTTCTATGGCTGCTCACTGCACCACCTGGTGGTGGTTGGGTTAAATGCAGAGACGAATTTTGTCTGTGTATGGGAAACATACACAGATGACAAAAAAGGACATGATTATTATATAATTATGAGAGAGTATCTCATAATGAGATATTATCTCATAATCATGAGATAAGATGTCATAATTATGAGATAATATCTCATGAGATAAGATGTCATAATTATGAGATAATATCTCATAATTATGAGATCCTGATCTCAAAATTATGAGATCATGAGTCAATTTTTAAATTTTTTTGGGTGAATGTAATGCTCTTCCGTATAAATTTATTATTTGGACAAATTGTTTTGCTTTCTGCAACATTTATACTTTTAAAAATATTTAACACGATTTAAAATGAAGAAAAAAACATATGGAAACACACTGAGATCATCCTACAAAATACTGTTCTTCTTAAAATCTGACAGTGTAATTGCTTGACTTTTGGTCTGCTTTCATTTACCATTCTGCTACTTTTAGCTTTTAGCTACTGATCTACTACATTTAGCTACCATTCTGCAACCTTTAGCTTATATACCTTTAGCATTTTTATTATACTTTTTTCTCACTTGCCCTCAAACGATACGGATGCATTTCTTCCCTCTCCTGCCTTCCTGCTGCTTTTACTCTTTATCCTGTGTATCAGAGCCTCTCTTTACACATCTTCCGAATCGTAAATTATTATTATAGATCTGGTCAGCTGGTAATTCAATTCAAAAATACTTTATTTATCCCAGAGGGAAATTAAATGTTGTTGTTGTAACTCATCATCCTGGATTCATTAAAGAGTTGTTCTAGATCAGGGGTCACCAACGTGGTGCCCGCGGGCACCCAGATGCCCCCAAGGACCATTTGAGGTGCCCCCAGACCTGTTCTAAAAATAGCACAACTCACTACTAAGCTGCATTTAAAATTTCATTTTATTCAGTTGTTGTTCTTTTTTTGTATTTATATATATTTTAAAATGTCTATGTTAAAAACATGTTCTTAAAAATATGTTTATTATAATTTTTTTTCAATTTACGCTTTTATTTCTGAAGAGTTCATGAAACTGGTGCCCTTTGGTGCTGAGGTCACCGAGGTAGTTAAAAAGCTCCGTACCCATGAAGCAGCTCTCAGTTTCAAAAAGGTTGGTGACCCCTGTTCTAGATGCTGATGGCTGTGGGCAGGAAGGATCTTGTAGTGATCTGTCTTACAGCAGATCTGAAGACACTCTGTTGTTGTATGACAGTCTGTTGAAGAGGATGCTGATGGTTGTCTACAAGGTTCTTCATTTTATGAAGAATCCTTCTTTGTACAATCATCTCCAAAGGTTCTAGACGAGTCCCTAGCAGATGATGGCAGAAGAGACACTCTACAACAGACTTGTAGAAGATATGTAGCATCTTGCTGCAAACACTGAAGGACTTCAGCTTCCTCAAGAAGTACAGTCTGCTCTGTCCCTTCTTGTAGATGCTTCACTGTTGCATTTCTAGTCTGGTCTGTTGTCCAGGTGAACCTCAATGTATTTATACTTCTCCACCACCTCCACTTCTTCTCCCATGATGGAAATAGGGTTGGACCTGTTCCTGTTTCTCCTGAACTCTACAATCATCTCCTTTGTTTTGTTCACATTCAAGATGAGAGGATTGTTTCCACACCATGCCACAAAGCGGTCCACCAGTTCCTGTACAGTACTCAGCTTCTTGTTCATGTCTGATACACCTGACCACTGCAGAGTCATCTGAATATTTCTGCTGATGACAGGAATCCGGCAGTCCAAGCGGCATGCGGCTTGGGTGGTCGCTGAGCCAAAAACTCAGATGTGGGAGGAGTTCGGAGAGGCCATGGAGAATGACTTCCGTATGGCTTCGAGGCGATTCTGGTCCACCATCCGGCGTCTCAGGGGGGGAAAGAGGTACGCGACCAACACCATTTATGGTGGAGGTGGCGTACTGCTGACCTCAACTCGGGATGTTGTGGGTCGGTTGACGGAATACTTCGAAGACCTCCTCAATCCCACCGGCACATCTTCCATTGAGGAAGCGGAGCCTGGGGACTTTGGGTCGGGCTTTCCGATCTCTGGTGCTGAGGTCACCGAGGTAGTTAAAAAGCTCCGTGGTGGCAGGCCCCCAAGGGTGGATGAGATTCGCTCGGAGTTCCTTAAGGCTCTGGATGATGTAGGGTTATGTTGGCTTACACGACTCTGCAATATTGCGTGGACATCAGGGGCAGTTCCCCTGGATTGGCAGACTGGTGTGGTGGTCCCCTTATTCAAAAAGGGGGACCATAGAAGCCGTTTTCGCATTGACCAGCCCTTAAAGGCCCGGGTGGCCCCGCCCCGCCCTCTAACCCGGGTTCAGCGTGTCCGCATTTTCCTTTTTTTCCCCGGCTCCGCCCTCGTTTTGGAACCATCTCCACCGTGGTTCCATCGGACCGCGGCCCGACGGGCCCAGTTTCACGTCATTTACTGCTCACATTTGATTCGTTGTTTGCAGCAGGGGCTGGACTGCTTCGTGTAGGGGCGAGACCAGAGGGCGTGACTAGCTGCGTGTTGAGTCATCAACTGCGATTTCGCCAGCGCACCTAAAAACACTCTATTTTCATCTAAAAACTACTTTTGAGTGCATAAAAATGATCGGAAACGTGTGTTTATATGCTTAACTTGCTAACTGTAGTGAAAAAACACATGAAAACTCAGTATTTATTTCGTTTTTTCCAAAAATTCGCAACCCGGAAGTCCGCTCGTAAATTTCGCCAGCGCACCTAAAAACACTCTATTTTCATCTAAAAACTACTTTTGAGTGCATAAAAATGATCGGAAACGTGTGTTTATATGCTTAACTTGCTAACTGTAGTGAAAAAACACATGAAAACTCAGTATTTATTTCGTTTTTTCCAAAAATTCGCATTCTGAGCTTTTCGGTAAGAACTGCCCACCCACGTCAAGTGAATACCCCACCCACGTCAAGTGAACACCCCACCCACTTCAAGGCTTGCTCTCCGGACAGTGCGCAATCAACGAGGGCGGGCCAGAGCTGGCTCTGGGCCAACCAGAGACGAGCGGGACCGGGGAGGGCCGGCAAATGCGTAAACGGCTAGAGTGTGTTCCAACTGCAGGGGATCACACTCTTAAAGCCTCCCTGGTAAGGTCTATTCGGGGGTTCTGGAGAGAAGGGTCCGTTGGATAGTCAAACCTCAGATTCAGGAGGAGCAGTGCGGTTTTCGTCCTTGTCGTGGAACACTGGACCAGCTCTACACCCTCAGCAGGGTCTTGGAGGTTGCGTGGGAGTTTGCCCAACCAGTCTACATATGCTTTGTGGACTTGGAGAAGGCATTTGACCGCGTCCCTCAGGGAACCCTGTGGTGGGGTACTCCGGGAGTACGGAGTACCAGGCCCTTTGATACGGGTTGTTAGGTCCCTGTATGACCGGTATCAGAGCTTGGTCCGCATTGCCAGCAGTAAGTCGGGCTTGTTTCCAGTGAGAGTTGGACTCTACCAAGGTTGCCCTTTGTCACAGATTCTGTTCATAACTTTTATGGACAGAATTTCAAGGTACAGCCAAGGTGTTGAGGGGATCCATTTTGGTGGCCTAGGATTGCTTCTCTGTTTTTTTTTTGCAGATGATACGATCCTATTGGCTTCATCAGGTAACGATCTACAGCTTTCGCAGCCGAGTGTGACGTGGTCGGGATGAGGATCAGTTCCTCCAAATCCGAGGCCATGGCCTTGAGCCGGAACACCCTCCCTCTCTGGGTTGGGGAGGAAGTCCTGCCCCAAGTGGAGAAGTTCAAGTATCTTGGGATCTTGTTCATGAATTAGGGAAAAATGGAGCATGAGATCGATATGCGGATAGGTGCAGTATCAGCAGTGAAGCAGGTGCTGTACCAGTCTATCGTGGTGAAGAGAGAGCTGAGTCAAAAGGCGAAGCTCTCAATTTATCGGTCGAGCTACATTCCTACCCTCATCTATGGTCATGAGCTTTGGGTTGTGACTGAAAGAACAAGATCATGGATACAAGCGGCCGAAACAAGTTTTCTCAGCAGGGTGTCTGGGCTCTCCCTTAGAGATAGGGTGAGAAGCTCGGCCATCCGGGAGGAACTCGGAGTAGAGCCGCTGCTTCTCCACATCGAGAGGAGCCAGTTGCGGTGGCTTGGGCATCTGGTTAGGATGCCTCCTGGGCGCCTCCCTGGTGATGTGTTCCGGGCATGTCCCACTAGGTGGAGACCCAGAGGAAGACACAGGGAGGGAGGGACTATGTTTCTCAGCTGGCCTGGGAACATCTTGGGATTCCCCCGGAGGAGCTGGCCCAAGTGGCTGGGGAGAGGTAAGTCTGGGCCTCCCTACTTAGACTGCTACCCCCGAGACCGACCCCGGATAAGCAGAAGAAAATGGATGGATGGATGGATGGATGACAGGAGTCTGTTTTGTACTGAAATCTGATGTGTACAGAGTATAAAGAAAGGGTGAGAATACAGTCCCCTGTGGTGCTCCTGAGCTACTGACCACCTGGTTAGACACACAACCCTTCAGTCTCATAAACTGTGGTTTGTTTGTCAGGTAGTCTTTGATCCAGGTGATTGTTGAGGCCTCCACTTGAGTCTTCTGGAGTTTCTGACAAAGTAAATCAGGCTGGATTGTGTTAAATGCACTGGAGAAATCAAAGAACATGACTCTCACAGGGCTGTCTTCCTTTTCTAGATGACAGTGAGTTTGCTGAAGCAGATGTATGATGGCATCTTCAACTTAAAATCCACACCAATAGTAAACTACACTGGGTCCTGATATGTGCTTGTTTGTTTAGTTAGGTGGACCAACAGAAGTCTCTCTAGGACCTTCATGATGTGGGATGTCAGGGCAACAGGTCTATAGTATAACTGAGGACTGATGGGTGAGTTTTCTTTGGAAATGGAACAAGGCAGGAGGTTTCCCACAACACTGGAAGCTTCTCTTGGGTCAGGCTAAGGTAGAAGAGGTACTGCAGAACCCCACAGAGCTGCTCTGCACCGACCTTCAGGACTCTGGGACTGACACCATCTGGACCTGCAGCCTTAAGGTTCAGTCTCTCCAGCTGCTTCCTCACCTGATTTCTAGAGACGCAGAGGGGGGAGGCAAAGGAGGCATCAGCATCTTCTGATTTGGTTGAAGACCAACATGTAGAAGAAGAAGGGTCCATGACCAAGGTGGTAGATACAATATTTGAGGTGTGACAGGACAGCCTTGAGTCAAAGGAGGGCGGTATGTCTGTTTGGCTGTGGGCAAGAGAGGAGAATGCTGAGCCTTTTCCTGAACTGAACCTATTGAAGAACGTGTTCAGTTCATTGGCTCTGTCCAGGCTTCCATCCTTCTGATCCTCCTTCTGCTTGAAGCCTGCGATCTTTTTCATCCCTGACCACACCTCTGATATTGTTCTGCTGGTATGTGCTTATATTGTTCTGATACTGTTCAATGCAATTGATTAAAATAATAATAATAATTCAAGAGACAGTGTGCTGGAGAGCCCCCATGCCCAAGTGGGCGCACGCAGCTGGGCATGTCATGGATAAGACGTGTATGTAATTGGATTTATGATAACAGGGTTCCTGCTTTTTGGATTGGTGGATACCTAGGATATTGACAAATTAGAAAGACATCGGCAGCAATTTTGGCCATGTTAAAGCTGCCAACCTCATGTGATGGATCAATTCATGCTTTGAGCTCTCAGACTCATATGCATTGCAAGTTCCCTGGAACTCGCCAGCATGATGGACTCGACCCTGGAGAAAAGCAAAAGCACGGACTGGCAGAATGTCCACAAATCTTGCTGTTTGGATTCGCCATTGAGAATTCCAGCAGAACTGAAGGCAGACAGGAACAAGTCTGCCTGCCCAAACAATTATTGTTTGTCTGAATCTGGCCTCCCCACTCGGCCTTGGAAGGCCAACTTATCTCAAATTGTTCCTGGTGGATTTGTAAATAAGGAAGCTCTGCTCTGTCCACCCCACCCCCCACCTCCCTGAGAACTTCTGTGAATGCTAATCAGAGCTACTGGCTGAGAGACACTGTAACATCTTAACAGGACTATGGAAACTATCTGTAAGTGCTCATGGACACATCTCACTGTCTTGTCATCCATGCATGTATTGTGTTTATCTATGTTGCTTGCTGTGGTAGATATTTTTTGATACCTTACTGTGCCCTGTTAAAATCAAAAAAGGCGTTCAATACAGGATCAACTGGACTTTATTTGTTGCAGAAAACGTTTCGACTTCTGTCCATGGATGGACAGAAGTCGGACCCTGGAGACATAAACAGGTAGTGAGGGTTTGCTGGGAATGCCTGACAGAAGAATCCATCGGAAAGATCTTCAACTCATATCTCCAAGAGAGCTTTAACCGCATCCCAGCGGAGGCAGGGGACATTGAGTCTAAGTGGGCCATATTCCGTGACTCAGTTGTTGAAGTGACTGCCTTGAGCTGTGGCCGCAAGGTTATCTGTGCTTCTCATGGTGGCCAGCCACGTACTTGGTGGTGGACACCCCAGGTTAGGGAGGCTGTCAAGGAAGAAGAAGTCCTATCAGTCCTTGTTAGCTGGTAGGACTTGGGAGGCAGCTGAGGAGTACTGGAGGGCCGAGCAGTCCGCAGCCTTGGCTGTTGCTGTGGCAAAAGCTAGGATATGGGAGGAGTTCAGTGAGACCTTGGATAGAGACTCTTGGTCGGCTCTGAGGAGATTCTGGCAAACCATCAGGCAGCTGAGGGGAAAGTAGCACTTTACTAACAGAGTTCAGTGAAGGTGTAGTGTTGTTGACCTCAACCAGTGATGTTGTCAGGCGGTGGAAGGAATACTTCTCAGACCTTTTCAATCCCACAGGCACGTCTTCCATCGAGGAAGCTGAGTCGGGGGACTTCAGAGTTTGTCTGTGGTAATTCAGAAAAAAAAATGCAAACTGTCTTTTATATATTGTTGGGACATCATTTTATTAGACCCTTTCCACTGCTTAACCAGAAGAGTTTTTATATATTTTTTCTTTTCTTCTGTTTTTCTTTTTTCTTTTATTTATTATTTTCGTACAAGCTTCTAACTGGGAGTTATTTCTCTGTTCATTCTTCTTCGCACCATCACATATGGTCAGACAGGTCTTTGTTTTCTCCACTTCTGGATCTGAGTACAGTATGCACAAGATGGAGTTAAAAACTGTAAGACTGCCTGTCCTCTGGTTAACTTGGTGAGCCTTGGTGAAAGAGATAAAGATTAACCAACATGAAATTGGTTGAAGGTTGCTTACTAATTATCCAGAGTTAACGATTCACATTTTACTACTAGAAAGGCAACCATAGGCCCCAAATCTCATCCATTTGAACAACTGTACCTCTCATAGTGGACTCATTCAGGACTTCTTTCATATCCAGTAACACACAGCTTTCACTACATAATATGCCATTAATCAAATTTGTAACAATTTATTCATTTTATACAAAATTGCCTTAAAATTCAAACGAAATATGATAAAACATATGTTCAGGAAAAGTGCTCACCTAAATGTTTTTTTAACATGAGTTGTTGTAATAATGTTTTACATATTTCCTAAAAGCAGAAAATCAAAGCTGAATTGGCAGCAGCACATTACTTATAAATATGCTCCATCTGTATAGATGTCATATTAGTTGTGGACTTGATTTATTTTAAATATTTGTTTTCCCTCCTTCTTGAACCTTATCGTGGTAGAGGCGTTTCAGTGCCTGAATGATCCTAGGAGCTATGCCGTTGGGGTAGTGTCTCAAGGCAGATTGGCTCATGGTGACAGGCCAGACAAAGATTGGTTCCAAACACTCATATGAACAGGGGGGAAAAAAAAACCCAAGGAACTCAGTGTCCCTTGCTCGGACAAGGGTTACCGAGGCCCCACCCTGGAGACAGGCCTGGGGGAGTGGCTCGTCTGCAAGTTCCTGGTGACCAGGGGCCTCATGTACAAAGACTTGTATGGATTTCTTACTGAAAAGTGCCGCACGGTCAAATCCAGAAATCTGCGTACGCACAAAAAAATCCAGATGTATCAAACTGTGCATACGCCGGTATCCACGCACATTGCTTTTGTACATCACAATCAACGTGGAATTGAGCGCACATGACAGAGTGGCCGACTCCGCCTTTGACACGCCTCCATATAAATATGCAAATTCATTTAAATATGCCCTGCACGTTAGGAATGTCGTCTTTGCTCTATTGCAAATCATGTCGAAACGTGGAAAAAAGAGGAACTTCACGGACTGTGAACTGGAGACACTTCTGAGTGACGTAGAGAGGCACAGAAAAAGGTTTTGTTTGGCACGCTCAGCGCACAACAAACCGTCCACTTTTAAATGAAAAGTTGACCAAGCTATTCTGACATGCCTAAATAGGTCAGTGGGTAGCGTGCCCACCTTTCGTCCCAAACCTCATGAGTTCGAATCCCGCATGGTACAACGAATTTTAAAAAAAAATTCATTCCAGATTTAAAGAACACAAGAAAACTATTTAGAATGAACAACATGAAATGAAACAATACATGAAATGAAGGCAAAAGAGGATTTCTTGTGGGTTTTTTAAAAATAGTTTTCTTGTCACGATACGGTTCCGGTGGAGGACGCAGACCCAGAATGCAGGCGAACAGGACTCAGAGACACAGATGTAAAACAATAATCACTTTAATAAACAAAACAAAAAGACTGAACGGTGCAGTCACTTACAAAACGAGGAAAAACGAGTAGTGGCTCCACCAGACATCAGGGATAAGGATTTGGTATTGATTTATGACCCGGCGAGGAACAGATGAAATGAGAGGGCTTTTATACACTGAGGGATAGCGAGTAAACTAAGAGCACCTTGGCAGGCGGCAGATGACAACAGGTGAAAGTGATTAGCTATGGACAACAGGTGAAAATGATTAGCGATGAGGCAGGAACTGAGGAGTGAGCAAAAACAGAAAAAACATGACAGGCGCAGAGCCTGACAGGCGCAGATCATGACAGAACCCCCCCCTCAAGGGTGGCACCCGACACCCCCAAGAAGGACCCCCCAAAAGAACAAGGGCGGGCGGAGGGAGGCAACAGGCAGGACGGCGGGCCAACACCAGCCAGATCCGGGGGGCGCCCAGGAGGACGCCCATCACCACCAGCCAGATCCGGGGGACGCCCAGGAGGACGCCCATCACCATCAGCCAGATCCGGGGGTTGACCTGGAGGCCGCCCATCGCCATCAGCTAGTTCAGGAGGTCGTCCAGGAGGTCGTCCATCGAGCGGCGATGCGTTAGGCGGGCGACCGGAGTAACGCCCAGCAACGGCCGGAACACCTTCGTCGGCCGGAACACCTTCGTCGGCCGGAACACCTTCGTCGGCCGGAACACCTTCGTCGGCCGGAACACCTTCGTCGGCCGGAACACCATCGTCGGCCGGAACACCATCGTCGGCCGGAACACCATCGTCGGCCGGAACACCATCGTCGGCCGGAACACCATCGTCGGCCGGAACACCATCGTCGGCCGGAACACCATCGTCGGCCGGAACACCGACATCGGCCGGAAACAAGACCCCGACAGTAGGGACTTGGTCGGCCGGTCCCGAGTCGTCGTCTGCGTCGTCGGGACCCCCGTCATCGAGATCCTCGTCGTGGGGACCCTCGTGGACGTCGAACGACGAGACGTCCGCTTCGTTGAGACCCTCATCACCAGGACCCCCGTCTTTGTGAGAACCCTTGTCGAACGGCGAGACGTCTTTAGGACCCTCGTCGTCAGGATCCTCAAGACCCTCGTCCTTGTGAGGACCCTCGTCGAGCGGCGAGACATCTTCAGGACCCTCGTCGTCAGGATCCTCGAGACCCCCGTCTTTGTGAGGACCCTCGTCGAGCGGCGAGACGTCTTCAGGACTCTCGTCGTCAGGATCCTCGAGACCCTCGTCTTTGTGAGGACCCTCGTCGAGCGGCGAGACGTCTTCAGGACCCTCGTCGTCAGGATCCTCGTCGAGCGGCGAGAAGTCTTCAGGACCCTTGTAGTCAGGATCCTTGAGACCCTCGTCGTGGGGACCCTCTGAGACGTCGTGGGGAACCTCGTCGTGGGGACCCTCTGAGACATCGTGAGGACCCTCGTCGTGGGAACCCTCTGAGACATCGTGAGGACCCTCTGCTGAGACGAAGACCCCCGGTGAAGTGAGGCCTCCAGATGGATGAGTGAGGACCTCAGGACCCAGGACCACCCCTGGACCAGTATCTGTGGAGACAAAGAGAAACACTGCATCCGATGGACCGGGTGCAAGACCCAGCCTTGGTGCAGGAGCCAGTTTCGATGCAGGAACCAGTCTGGGTGCTGGGACCGGGACCAGTCTGGGTGCTGGAACCGGAACCAGTCTGGGTGCTGGGACCGGGACCAGTCTGGGTGCTGGGACCGGAACCAGTCTGGGTGCTGGGACCGGGACCAGTCTGGGTGTTGCTGGACCTGAGCTGGGAGGTGCATCAAGCTGAGAAGCTGCTACTGGGCTCAGATATTCAGCTGTGGGTGGATGGGTGGGAGCTGCAGCTGTCTGTGAGTTCTGACGTTCAGCAGCTGTGGGACGTTCAGCTGTTGCTGGACCTGAGCTGGGAGGTGCATCAGGCTGAGAAGCTGCTACTGGGCTCAGATATTCAGCTGTGGGTGGATGGGTGGGAGCTGCAGCTGTCTGTGAGTTCTGACGTTCAGCAGCTGTGGGACGTTCAGCTATTGTGGGACGGCTCAGAAGAGGACTTGATGAAGACGAGTTGTGATCAGCAGGAGGTGAGTTAGGAGGTGGACCAGGCTGAACGCGGGCGAGCAGTGAGCGTAACACACAGCTCTCCTCCCAAGCCTGCTCGAACAGTTGCCACGCCCCCAGCGAGTCGTCTTTGTTATCAGCTCCAGTACATGAGGAAATGATTCCTTCGGCGGCGATTAATTTCTCCCACAAAACACTGGGGCTGCAGACTTCCAGGTTCCCAGCAACAGAAGCGCATGGGCGCGCAGCCTCCTCCTTCTGCCCCAGTCTCGCCTCAGTCCTGTCAGAACCGCTGTCAGTGCATGGGCTGACACATGCCCCCCCCCAAGAAAATTTCCCCGGATTTTCTGACAGCCGGCGTGGAGAGTTTGACGGTGGGCGGGGCTGGAACCCGGAAATGTCCACACGTTCAGACCAGCGGTGACGTGGACTGAGAGCCGGTAACGGACCCATCCAAAACCCATAAGGGTCCAAGTCCTCGTCGTCCTCGTCTGAGTCGGACCACATGGAACCGAGTGTTGGAACAACAAAGGGAGAGGACGGCCAAAGAGTTGCGCGGCCGCATCCGAGCTTCCTCCGCTCTTCCTCCTCGACCAGAAGCGGGGATGAGAGAATCTCCGTGTCCGAGCTGTAGTCCCCCCAGCCTGTCTCTGCACGAACCCCGTACATGTGAATCACGGTCAGCCCGTCCAGTCCTGGGGCCGCGTCCGTCAGACGCTGAGCCGGTTTGCTGTTTCGCCTGCGGGTCCTGCGATTACGTGATGGCCGGGTCATACTGTCACGATACGGTTCCGGTGGAGGACGCAGACCCAGAATGCAGGCGAACAGGACTCAGAGACACAGATGTAAAATAATAATCACTTTAATAAACAAAACAAAAAGACTGAACGGTGCAGTCACTTACAAAACGAGGAAAAACGAGTAGTGGCTCCACCAGACATCAGGGATATGGATTTGGTATTGATTTATGACCCGGCGAGGAACAGATGAAATGAGAGGGCTTTTATACACTGAGGGATAGCGAGTAAACTAAGAGCACCTTGGCAGGCGGCAGATGACAACAGGTGAAAGTGATTAGCTATGGACAACAGGTGAAAATGATCAGCGATGAGGCAGGAACTGAGGAGTGAGCAAAAACAGAAAAAACATGACAGGCGCAGAGCCTGACAGGCGCAGATCATGACATTTCTTGTGTTCTTTAAATCTGGAATGAAATAAAAATAAAGACAAACGTTGTTTTCATTTAAATATACCCTGCAACAGAGGAATGTCGTCTTGTCCCATCATGCATCACGTTCTTCAACTGTTAAAACAGCTAAAAATGAACAAAAAACAAGAATTTAAGCTGTGCAGAACTATTCAGTCTTTCTGTTTTTTATATTTTTTGCAGGTTGTATTCTGATTGCGTCCATGTGGATGTAATAATTGTTCATCATGTGTGTTTGGGTGGAAATAATCATTATTTTCCCATCATGAACAGTTTCCAGAATCACCTGTAGGTGTCGCCAAAGGAACACAAACCACAGAAACGTGCGTACGCCTGCTCTGGAGCTGCCGTGGCGGTGCGGACATATCCACGTTCAGTTCTGTTTTGATACATACGGCGTTTTGCGTGGATAGTGACGTACGCACGGTTTTTGTGTGTACGCACCGTTGATACATGAGGCCCTAGGTTTCTACCCATGGGGCCCAGTCAGGCTCAGCCCAAATGAGCAACATAGGTGTGCTTTTCTGTGGGCCTCCCACCTGCAGGAGGGGCCATACGAGTCAGGTACATGAATCCATGGGCAGTTTCAGAAGGCAGGGACCTTGGCACTCTGACCCTGGTTTACCTAAACTTGCTCTTGGGATATGAAATGTGAACTCTCTGGCAAGAAAGGAGCCTGAGCTTGTGCATGAGGCTGAGGGGTGCCAACTAGATATAGTTGGGCTCACTTGATGCATAGCATGGGCTATGGAACCAATCTCCTTGAGAGGGGATGGACCTTATTCCAATCTGGAGTTGCCCATGGTGAGAGGCGTCAAGCTGGTGTGGGTCTGCTCTTAACCCCCAACTTAGTGCCTGTGTGTTGGAATTTTCTCTGAAAGTTGTTTGTGCCTACTTGCCAAATGGCAGTTCAGAGTATCCAGCCTTTTTGGACTCCTTGCTGGAAGGTGTGCCAGTGAGCCATCTTCTGCTCCTCAATTTTGATGTGGTTGCTTTGAGCTGTGACCAAGGTTGTTGGTTCTTCTTGGAGTGGCAACCCTCAAACTCAGTGGTGGACATCCTGGTTTAGGGAGGCTGTCAAGCCAAAGGAGGCATTCTATTGGACCTTGTTGGCTGGTGGGACTCTAGAGACAGCTGAGGAGTACTAGAGGGCCAAGCGGTCCACAGACTTGGCTGTTATTGAGGCAGAAGCTCAGATGTGGGAGAAGGTTGGGGAAGCCTTGGAGGAGTTGGCTCAGAGGAGATTCTGGCAAACCATCAGATGGCTGAAAAAAGAAAATGATCTCTTTACCAACACTTTGTTCAGTGAAGGTGGGGTGGGGTTGACCCCAACCAGTGATGTCACCAGGAGGTGGAAGGAATACTTCTCAGACCTTCTCAATCCCACAGGCATGTCTTTCCATGGAGGAAGTGAGTCCAAGGACTTTGGGGTTGGTTTGTCCATAACCGTAACTGAGGTTGCTGAGGTAGTTAAAAAGCTCTGCGGTTACAGGGCTTGGGGTGGAGGAGATCCTTCCTGATTTCCTTAAGACCTGGGTGTTCTTGGGCTGTATTGGTTGACTTTCCTTTGTAACATTGCATGGACATTGGGGGCAGTGCCACTGGATTGGCAGACAGGGCTGGGCAACCAAAGGTTGTGCTCCAAGTACAGGGGCATCACTGTCCTTAGCCTCCCTGGTAAGGTCTATTCAGGGGTACTGGAGAAGCGAGTCAGATTGTTGGTCAAACCTTGGATCCATTTAGAACAATGAAGGTTCTGTCCTGGCCATGGAATACTGGACTATATACTTTACCCTTCTAAGGTCCTTGAGGTGTCATGGGAGTTTGCTCATCCACTCTACATGTGTTTTGTGGACTTGGAGAAGGCTTTCTTCCATGTTCCTCGGGATACTGTAATATACTGTAATATCACATGTGGAGTTCCCCAAGGCTCTGTACTTGGACCAAAGCTATTTATTTTATATGTGAATGACTTGGTAAATGTGTCAGGACTCCTTAAATGTGTACTTTTTGCTGATGATACCACATTTTTCTGTTTAGGTGAAGATATAGAACAAATGTTGGAATTGATAAAGACAGAATTTGTCAAGATACAAACTTGGTTTAAAATAAATAAATTATCATTAAATCTAGAAAAAACTAATTACATGATATTCAGTAATAAAAAGAAAACTGTTGATGTTCCACTCAAAATTGAGGGTGTTGAGATTTGTAGAGTGAGTGAGGTGAAGTTTTTGGGTGTTATCATTGATGACAAACTGACATGGAAACAACACATAAATTCTGTAAGAATAAAAATAGCTAAATCGATTGCAGTACTGTACAAAGTCAGAGACCTATTGAATGATAAAGCTCTGTATTTGTTGTATAACACAATCATTGTTCCACACTTAATCTATTGTATTGATGTTTGGGGGAAAGCGTGTAAAACAATCACAAAGCCTATTTTTGTATTACAGAAAAGAGCTGTAAGAATTATCACTAGAAAACATTACTGTCATCCATCAAGTACATTATTTTATCAACTGAAGTTATTGAAGTTCCATGATTTGGTAGACTATAATATTTTATCAGTTATGTATAGGGCTCAAAATAATGCATTACCTTTAAATATCCAAATGCATTTTGTTAAAAGACAAAGTTGTTATAATCTTAAGGGGACAGAGATGTTTGTAAAACCACAATTCAGAACTAGTTTGAAGGGACGTTCTACCTCAATCCAGGGAATTAGATTATGGAATGGCTTGGAGAATGTAGTTAAAAATGCCAAGTCAATGTTTACATTTAAGAAAATGATCAAAACGAATGTGTTAAAAAATATATATGAAATAGCGTAATGTGTATTGTATTAGTTAGAAAATTAGAAAGAGTTAGTCATTTTGTACTGTTGGTTGAAGATTATTATTGTTTAATCTGATTGTTGGAAAAAAGGGGCAGATATAATAAGATTCATTCTTCTTTCTGCTACCTTTCATTTTTTTATATTTTGTACATTATCATTTATGGGATTGTCTTGTATTGTTTCTTTTGTAAAAAAAAAAAAGAACACATTTAATAAACATAAACATAAACATACACTGCGGTGGTGTTCTACGAGTATGGGATTGGGGGCCCATTGCTATGGGCTATTCAGTACAAGCAGTGTGAAAGTTTGGTTTGCATTGCCAGTTCTAAGTTGGACCCCTTCAGTGTTGGAGTTGGTCTTCGCCAGGACTGCCCGTTGTCACAGATTCTGTTCATAACTTTTATGGACAGAATTTCACGTTGCAGCCAGGAGGTGGAGAGAGTCCGGTTCGATGACCTCAGGATTCCATTTCTGCTCTTTGCAGATGATTAAAGCTTTAGCCATAATTTTGATACTTTTAGCTACTATTTTACTCCTTTTAGCTTCCATTCTGCCCATTTTAGCTTTTGTGTTTGTTTTGTTACTTTAGCTACAATTTGCTCATTTGAGCAACTATTTTGCCATGAATTTAGGTACTGGTTTGTCAATTTTAGCATCAAATTTTTGCAATACAAGTACTTTGTTACTGTACTTACCGGTAAGTACATTTTTCATGTAGCTGTACTTTATGTATTTATGGCAATGGCTGTCCAGGATTTTGACAAAACTTATTTTGCAGAAAAGAGTTGTAAGAATTATCACAAGAAAGCATTACTATCATCCATCAAGTATATTATTTTATCAAATGATTTGGTGGATTATAATATTTTATCAGTTATATAGAGCTCAGAATAATACACTACCTTCAAATATACAAATGTATTTTGTAAAAGGATCAAACTGTTACAATCTTAAGGGGACATATATGTTTGTGAAACATTAACTTTACTAAATGTGTTTTTATTATTTAGCATTTTATAATCTTCATGTATTTTTTATATTTCAATTTGTCACTGATAATGTTTGCACTGTATTGGTTTGTTAAGTGTCCTTGGGTGTCCTGAAAGGCGCTTTTAAATAAAATTATTATTATTATTATTATTATTATTATTATTATTATTATTATTATTATTATTATTATTAAACCACAGTACAGAACTAGTTTGAAGGGAAGTTCTACCATAATTCAGGGAGTTGGATTGTGGAATGACTTGGAGACAGATGTTAAGGAAGCCAAATCAATGTTTGTATTCAAGAGAATGGTCAAAATCGAATTGTTAAAAAAAATATGAATGGAGTTTAATGAGAAATGTATGAGAATTAGAAAATTAAATGAGTTATTCATTTTGTTTTGTTATTTATAGAAAATGGTTGTTTGAATTATTTATTAGAGAATAAGGAGCAGATATAATAAGATTTTTTTCTTCATCTGCTACCTTTCATTATATATATTTTTTTTCTTATTACATATATGTTAATTGTTTTGTATTTCATTATAAAATGAATAAATAATAATTAAATAACATTTCAGCTGTTTTTTGCTCCTTTCAGGTGCTTTTCTTGTATCTGATGAAACTGTCTTGTATTGTTCTTTTAAAATGAATGAATAAACATCAAATCAAATCAAACTACAACAGTCTAGTGCTTCTTCTAACTTTTCTGCTAATTTCAGCTTGTTATGCTCCTTTCAGTGTATTTCTGCTAGTTTCAACCTTTTCTGCAATTTCAGCTACTATTTAGCTGTTTTATGCTAATTACAACCTTTTCAGCTAATTCCACATGTTTCAGAGTCAGAGTCAGAGAGAATTTATTGTCATTTGCACCGCATGTAGTACATGTGTTGAAAACGAGATTATGTACACAGGGTCCCAGGGTTTTGCACTCATTTAAACTTTTTTCAGACCATTTCAGCAAAAATGTGCTCTCTCCATTTCCTTTTTGTAACTTGAGCTTCTTTATGCATTTTTAGCTACTTTTCAGCTGTTTTTTCCTTCTAATTTCAGCTTTTTCAGATAATGTCCACTTTTTGTGCTCATTTCTGCTTCTTCAGCCTAACTGAGCAAACATGTCCTTTCTGCTTTCTTCTGCTAATTTAAGCTTGTTCTACTTTTTTAGCATTTTTTTTTTAGCTAATTTCAGCTGTTTTCAGATAAATTCAAGTTTTGGGTGGAATTTCTGCTATTCTCATATCAGAATTTTTTCTGTGTCAGCATTTTCTGCTATTTCAGCTTCTATTTAACAGTTTTAATACTAATTTGAGCTTTTTTCAACTAATTCCACTTTTTTTTTGCTCATTTCAGCTCTTTCATTTCAGACGGAGGTTGAGGAGCATCAAATGTAGAACCACTAGACTGAGGAACAGCTTCTACCCTGAGGCTGTTAGACTCATGAATAAATAAAAATAAAATAAAAATAAACACTGCAAAATATCACATTGTGCTGATGCTGATCTGTTTTCTTGTTGCTGTGTTCATCTGTGTTCATCTGTGACCATCTGCTCATACAAACTCATGTTCGTGCTGCTGTTTATTCCCACTATATTAGGCTTAGTGTATTACTAGTTGATGTTTTTCTTAGTTAATTCTAGATGTTATTACTGTTTTTCTCTTGCATTTGTTGTTGGATGTAACTGGGACCCCGTGTACATAATCTCGTTTTCATCACATGTACCACATGCGGTGCAAATGACAATAAAGACTCTCTGACTCTCTGACTCTGACTCTTTCTGCTTCTTTCCTAATTTTTGTGCTAATTTCTGTTAATTTAAAGCTAATTCAGCAAATATGTGTCTTTTCTGCTTTCTTCTGCTAATTTAGGCTTGTTCTTCCATTTCAGCTACAATTCAGCACTGCCAATTATTCAGCAGTAAGCATTCACACTGCATTTTTGCAGGAAATGCAATTTCTCTAGTTTAAAATTAGAAACTAAAATATCTCTGGTGGTGGTTTGACATTTATTTTGCAATAATTTGAGAGATGACTGAGCCTGACTCTTACTCTGAAGATACTCCACAAGTTTTAATTTGAAACTCCTATTTCTGTTTGTTTAATTTTGTTGAGATTCTCCAGAAGCTTTTATTTGGTGCTCTTTAAAGTTAAAATATGGCAAAACTCTTGAGTGGTTTGAGAGAAATTTGAAAATCCTATAGCACTGGCAGGAAAAAACAATGCCTACCATCCCATTTTGATGTATAAACTGTATAAGAAGTCAACAGTTTGTTGAATTAAGAAGAGTTTATTTGTTAAAACTTCCCAAACGTTGATGTCAAGTGTGATGTCATCACACTTTAAGACAATTTTTTTTGTTATAATATTCAAACTGGGATTGTGTAAAATGCCAATCATTTTAGAATGTACTAGAACGTTGATGGGGAAAAAGCTGAAGTTGTTCTCCAGAACTTACAGAGCATGAGTCCTCCACCACCGTGTATCTGAAGCGGTTGTTGCCCTCGGCTTTGAGCTCCAGCTCGTTGGAGCCTTTAAGGACCACAGCTTTCTTCATGTTGCCCGTCTTGGCGTCCTTGTAGCCCACAGAGTTCTTGCAGTGGTAGGTGATGGTCTGCGCTGCTTCTTTGGAGAGCAGACGGATGAAGGTCATCTGCACGGTGACGGAGTTCGCAGACTGATCTTTGTTCCCGTACGTGAACTGGAGACACAGATACGGAGCGTCAGTGCTGCTCTGAAAGACGTTCTTCAGACAAAGCTCGCTCCTTTGGATGCAAAATGAAGTTAAGAGCTCACGTGTGTCCCGCTGTTGATGTCGGCTCCAAACCACACGGGCTTGTTCCTGGAGGAACTCCACCACGCCTTACGAGGTACGCTGGATGGGTTGGCAGAGATGCAGGTCTCCCCAGTGTCCATGTTGCAATGCACTTGGATGGCATCCTCTACACTGCCTTGGTTTGGATCCACCCAGTACTCACCTGGAAGGGATCAGGATACGAAGGGATGCCCAGGTTATTCATGGACTCCATTCCCACAGAGACGCGGTGTAACTTGAATGTTACCCGCTTCAGATGTTATCAACCATAAAATGGCCCTTATCAATTATTATCATCCCCATACGTAGCTGTCAGAATGCCCCTACTGTACCTACTAGTAGGTTTAAAGGTACGTTGTCACTGTTACAAGCGATGACAGCAGGCTCCGTCTTTAGCTATGTGTTGAAGTTTAGAGTAAAGCCTCTGGCGTTAGGTTTAGGGTCTTGACCAGGTTTAGGCACAAGGTTGGGTTTAGGGTTGGTCCTCTGGGTCAGGTTCAGTGGCGGAGCTAGACTTTTATTGCTGGGGGGGCCGAGGGGGGGCCGAGGCTATCGGTAAGGGGTCCACTGACTAACTATGACAATGACAATACAGTTAGAGGACTTTCATTCACATACAAAACGGATTTCAAAAAAGTTGGGACACTAAACAAATTGTGAATAAAAGCTGAATGCAATGATGTGAAGATGGCAAATGTCAATATTTTATTCATAATAAAACATAGATGACAGATCAAAAGTTTAATCTGAGTAAATGTAACATTTTAAAGGAAAAATATGTTGATTCTCACTGCGTGAGATTTTGTTGATTTTCATTTCAAATTGATACTTTGTTTTAGAACGATGTAAAGAATTTTTTTACATCTAGACACTTATTTACAAAATTCTGTATACCTAAGATCCATACATCCTTCTTCTGATGACAACATTTATGCGCTTGTTTCTGACAATCTAAAATAATTAGTCAGTGTGCAATTTGTCCCTTTCTTGTTTGACAAATTAATTGTTAATTTGTAAGATGATACTGTAACTGTTGACAGTTGGAAGAAAGTTTGGGGGACTAAATATTTTTAAGCTTAGAAAGCAAGTCTTTTTCTAAACAGCTTTAGTGTTTGACTTTGGCCACACTCATAACACACACAATGAAGTACCAAAAAATGTATAATCTGGGTGGGGGGGCCACTGGGGGGGCACTTCCCCCCCGGCCCCCCCTCTAGCTCTGCCACTGGTTTAAGGTTAGGTTATGGAAAACAGTTACATACGCTGAAAAAAAACAAAAATGCTACACTTCCGGGTTTACGGAAACACGCTGCCTACTCACAGCGATAACAACGCTGATAACGTTCTGTTAAACATGCTAGTAGGTAGATTGTGACCTATTTGCCGCTACAAATGGGGATGATAACAGTTGATAACGCCCATTGTATGGACTGACAACATCCGAACCCCCTGCTGTGTGAAACTCACCGCTCTTCTTCATGGGGTAGCATCTCTTCAGATCGTCGCAGGTCCTCGCAGGGTGCTTCCTGCTGCCATCGGGGCTCTTCATGCTGTCGAGCTGGCTGCTGAGCGCCTTCAGGGTGGCCTGGACGCTGGGGTCGACGGACACGATGACGTTGGAGGCGTTGCTGTTGGGCAGAGCCTCGTCTTCGCTGAACTCCGGAGGAGGAGGAGGCCCAGAGTCGTAGTCGTGCAGGCCGCCGAACAGGTCATCCATGGCTGCCACCGGGGGTCCTGGAGGTCCTGGCAGTCCAGGGGGACCATCTTCTCCTGGGGGACCCTATCGAATTCATAAAGAGCTTTTTGCATTTTTCTTGTTTTTTTTTTTTTTTTTTTACAAACGAGAATCAAACACAGTTTCCTGCTCACAGACATCTGTTCAAAAGATGTTCAACCCTTTAGAAGTGCCTCATGTGGCTGTTTGCAACAAAAGAAAGAAAAACTTCAAGAGTTTTGTCCTGATCTGCATAGTAAGACCGTACCTGAGGTCCAATTTCTCCACTGAATCCACGAGTTCCTGGAGGTCCCGTTGGCCCCGGCTGGCCCGTGTATCCCTCTTTCCCAGGAGGTCCGATAGGCCCAGGAGGACCCTGAATGACAATCCGGTAAAGTTTTGTTACCAACTAACCTCACTATCACAAAATTATTCAATGGTTTGATTTGGAATCAATTATGATGTTTTTGTTTGATAAATTGATAAAAATATAGTTTTTAAAATGTATAATTTACCCTTGGGCCACTTGGTCCAACAATTCCGGATGTTCCTTGCTCTCCGGTTGTGCCCTAAAATCAAACCAACATATATATCAGGCTCCTGCTCAAACCACCGTTTCTTTATTGTTCAGATGCACTGGACAATAAAAAAAACATTTGTTTATAGGATTTGGATGGTTTTAAATCAAGTAGCTGGAGTCGTGTGTGTCTTCTGCATGCCTGGGTTGCTTTAAGTCAGGGGTCTGCAACCTTTACGATCAAAAGAGCCATTTCTGCCCTTTCGTTGACTAAATTAAACGTGTCAAGAGCCGCAATACCTGCTACAACTGTAGTTATCAACTGGTGGCCCGTGGGCCATTTAAAGTTTGCTAGAGGGGCTTTTCTTGCCAGTAGGTGTGAAATTATAAAACTAAAAACATCTAATGAATGTTAACATTTATTGATATATTTACATTTTGAGACAAAAGAAAATATTGGATTCCATCCATCTTCCATTCATCTGGCCAACGTCTTGTATTTTGCCAAAAAAATAAAAAATAGTGAACTGTGCAGACAAATGTGCTTTTTATAAAATTGTGGAGTACCTTATTTTTTGGACTATAAGGCACATTTAAAATCCTTTAAATTTCTCAAAGATTGACAGTGAGCCTTATAATCCAGTGAGTCTTCTGTAATAATTATGGTTGTGCTTACTGACCTCAAACCGATTGTATGTGGTTATTATGAATGAGTTGGATAAAGTTTGACTTATCTGTTTTGTTTTGATAATGCGCCTTATAATCCGGTGCACCTTATAGTCCAAAAAATATGGTAATTGCGTATCCTACTTTGAAGAATAAAGCATAAAGTTAAAGTGAGTATAATTTACTTTGTGTATTGGTACTAGTATCCACATATTATGTTCATATGTGACCATTTGCTCATATAGACTCATGTTCGTGCGGCTGTCTGTTTGTAATGATTTTGTTTTTCTATTACATTAGTGCTTAGTGTATTTCTAGTTGATGTTTTTCTTAGTTAATCCTAGATGTTATTACTGTTTTTCTCTTACATTTAGTTGTTGAATGTAACTGGGACCCTGTGTACATAATCTCATTTCATCACATGTACCACATGCGGTGCAAATGACAATAAAGATTCTCTGACTCTGACTCTGATACATATATATATGTTGAGCATAAAATCAGAACAGACTTGATTTTGGTCTCTTCAGAAAAACAACACAAATCTACGTTTGCAATAAAAAAAATATAAAAATCAATAAATCAATCTGATCATTAAAAAAATAAAATACACTAATAGATTTAAATTAATAGTTTAAATCAGGGCTATTCAACAAAACTGCTCAGGGGCCACACATTCTGAAAGCGAGCGGCTCAGGAGTTGGACATCCAGCGATTAAAGTCATTATTTAAATAAACCAAGTAGTACAATGATCTGTTAGCTTTTAAACTTGTTTATTTTATTGCATTGAATCATAAATGCAATTAACAGAACCCAAACCCAGACCCACTCCCCCCAATAAAACAAAACAAAAAAAATTGCTCATTAGGGGGACAGATTAAAGTCACCTGCGGGCCACTTCCAGCCCATGAGCCACCAGTTGAATAGCCCTGGTTTAACCCTTTTGAAGTGGGGCTCTTTGAAAATGTTACGATAAAATAATATCTTACCTGTTGTAGATATAAAGAAACTCCGTTTGGAGAAACAGAGTGCGATTGATCCATGGTCTAACAGCTAACAGACCAAAGTGGGTTGTTGCTGTTTTTACATCAAGTCATAAACATTTCATTTCAAACAGTTCATGCAAACACTAATTTTAAAGTACAAAGTATGTTTGTGATCATGAAGTTTGTATTACATACATACATATTTACTTAGAATCTTGTGGTTATTTGGAACAAGCAAGTCTGGGGCACTTGCTACAGGAATATTTTCATATTTGTGCAAAATTAACCAAGTAATAAAAACTGATGTAGCCCAGTCTGAACTGTGTTATATAGTACAAACTCAATAGTGATAAATTTTAAGATTAAAAACAATGTCTAAGTGATAAAAATGGAATAAATATGAAAGATTAAAAAAAACTGTCATTTAGAAACACGTCATTTTAAAAACAGTTCATATTTGGTCAATAAAATCTAGTTTAAGCATGCTGAAAGTTGTCAATTTTACTTTGCTCCTTGAAGGTCACATAAAAGTTTGTTTCAGGAGTGGTGCACATGTGTGACGTGGCAGGTTACAACTTGCTAAGTGTCAATCTTTTTCATTTTTGTTTTGTATCAGATGGAGCATTTTATTTTGCCCAATCAGATGGGAGTGGGCAGGATTAATGGTACGCTGCATGAAACACGAGTCTGTGTGAAAACCATACAAGTGCAGAGAGCCCAGTGACCCAGATGTGGGACAATAACAGAGTATACTGTCCAGCACAACGGTTAATACAGAGTTACCGACTGTAACAGACTTTAAGAAGCATATGAAAGTGGACCAGGAGCTAAACTTTGGACCTGCTGGATGAGTTAGAAGTTCCCCATTCAGCCGTTGGACTCCCGTCGGTGAGGTTGCTGCCAGTGTTCGCCTTACTTTACTCAGTGCCACATTAAAGGGATCTCCACATCTACCTTTTCCAGATCCAATCTGAAAATCTGACGGATTTGTGAGGAGGACAAAACTAAACCAATGCACGTGCTTTTTATTTTATTTGCTCAGAGAGTGAACGAGCTGTTGTTAGTTCCCACGCACCCAAGCATCGATTCAGGCCTGCAACTGGTTATTTTGGGGTTGAGGTTTATGTTTGAAAAGCCTTACCTATATATTTTTTGTTGTCATATAAAAACAGTGTTCTGTTTCATTATACGTGTGTAGCAAATTAAATTCTTAGTGGGTTAAACAAAGTGTAAAGTAATAATTTCCTGCTAAGTGGAGGCACCGCCATTAAATTAAATATAAACAGTAAGTTGTAGCTGTTTGTACAGATATCTTTAAAATAACATTCTGAAGGCCCCAGCCATTGTACTACATTTTAATCTAACCTTGGTTAACTCTTTAGCCACATGGTACAGGCGCTACACTGACAGTAATGGAAAATGTGAAAAAAAAATTATGTTCATACACTGCCATGAAACGTTTGAGATGGGGGTTGTTTCAAAATGGTGGCAATCCATTTTGGTTTTGGTCCCTCTCAAACCAGCCGTCCCCTCAGACAGAGCTATCTACTACAGGTAAGATATCAACTGTTCGTAACCGCCCCACAGAACCCCACTTTAAAAGAACTGAGCTATCAGTTTAGATTTTTAAAGAGAAAACTAAAAAGAAAATGTTACTTTGCTCATATTTTTACATTTAGACTGCAGCTGTGAGGCACAAAACTGTTTTTTTTTTCTTTTTAAAACGAGAACAATGAAACAAAACTTGACTCTCCTCCTCGGTCGGTCTGCATGAGCTCAGCCTTTGCTTTGCAGGGTTGTTGCTCCCCTGTTCAGATGGCTGTGAACGCAATAATGACCCAACAGATGGGTTTATTAGAGGGCGGCTGAGGCAGCCAGTGGGTGGTTTGTTCTGAGGAAACCCAGAGCCAGAGCGCCAGGAGCTCTGGGTGAAAAAGGGACTGAAAGGAAGCAACTCTGCCTCAAGTCGCTGATCCGATGGGCCAAATCTCTTCCTCCTAATGATCTCGACCTGTTTGGAATTGCCTGTGTCATTTCTTTTTTCCTGTTTGTGTCACACCCTCACATATGTCTTTCGGCCCCAGGCATGTGCACACCTTTTAACATGTAAATAATGACCGAGGCAGCTTTGTTAACTACCTGCATCTTGAAGCTTGTTTAATAAGATGTCATCTGTCTCATTTCGCCTCTCTATTCAGCGAGGTGGTCGGTGGCGTGCTTTGTGTCTGCGTGGAAGGAGGTTCCTCCAACCCTCGTTAGTGTCTCAAACAGAGAACATGTGTCTGCATTTGTCTTGGAGCTCTGTTGGAGCAGGCCTCCTTGGACCGCAGAACAATACGGACCACATCAGATCATACGGAGACCTGATTAATCTCCTCACACTTGTCCGGTACTTGTTAGCTTTTGCAGATCAATAGAACTCAATAGAGTTGGTTTGGCGAATAAAGCCAAAAAGTAGGTGCTTAATTTAAGTAATGAGAGGAGTAAAATGGGTTAAAGGCATTAAATTACCGAATTAAAAGGTTTTACTTTGTTCTTGTTGGCTTAAAAGGACTGAACATTTACTTATTACCGTATTTTTTGGACTATAAGGCGCACTTAAATCCTTTAATTTACTCAAAAATCGATAGTGAGCCTTGTAATCAGGTGCGTCTTATGTATTAATTCTGGTTGTGCTTACATACCTCGAACTGATTTCATGTACTATATTTTTTGCACTATAAGTCACAATTTTTTGCATCAATTGCATGCCCTGAGACTTATAGGCCAAAGTGCCTTATTTATAAATATTTTTCCCATATTTATAAACCGTTTTTGGCTGAGATATGACAGTTTTCATTCAGTCCGACTGAAAAAAAAAACGTGAGCAGTACCAACTTTCAGCCACTTGATGTAGTAGATGTAGTAAGGCATGCCATTTTATCATGTAATAGGTAAACGTGGCTATACTGTAATGACAAATTCAAAAAAAGTTCAAGACAAAAACAATTGGACTTTATTTATTATACTTTACTTTGTACTTTATTGTTTTTTTTCTTGAACTTTTTTGAATTTACCATGTCCTAGATGACTGAGAATCTTCACCTTCTATTAATGGCACAATTGACTTGCCACAATCCCCCCACCTTCGTTCTGCTCGCTGCTTGGAACCGTCAAACCAGCTGCACCGCCCCGGTGAAATGCAGCTAATTTGACCATTAAAGTTCATTTATTGAGTAAAAGTTCAACTGAGACACCTTTATTATAATGTCGAGCAAACAAATTATTGTTTTTACGTGCTTTTCTTGTAAAATTTCAAAGAAATGGACTGCATTCCTCCTTATTTTTCCTGCCTCTGTGCGCCCCCAGAGCACAGACGCAGCGGATGCAGCTAATTTGACTGTTAAAGTCCTTTTATTAAACAAATGTTAGATTGAGACACACATTTACTATAATTTTGAGCAAACAAATAATTATTTTTAAGTGTTAATCTTTTTAAAGTATTGGTAAAGCCCTCCTGTGCATGCTCCCGCGGCTGCCATTTAGCAGCCCATCGATTTTTGGCACAACACTGGCCCTCATTTCCGGGTTGTCAGCAGTGACGCGTAACAAGCGTGAGGCATCAGAGGTGACACATAATAGATGTGACGTAAACGGCAAAGTGACACATTTATGGATTTTTCCATTTTGTTAGACGTATCTGGACTGATGCGACTTATAGGGCGGAACGACGCGTATGGTGGAAAATACGGTAGTTATTATGAATGAGTTATCTGACTGTTCTGTTTTGCTTAAACGCCTTATAATCCAGTGCGCTTTATAGTCCGAAAAATACGGCAAGTGTGATTATAGCCTTAATTTATTCACTCTACCCTTACAGTTGTGTTAAAAAGTCCACCCCCCCCACACACACACACACACACACAATTTGTTAAAATGTGTCTTAAAGGGGACCACACATTCAAAATTCACTTTTTAATGTTTTTTTACTCAACTTTGGGTATTTACTTCATAAAAAAACAGTCCAAAGGCCAAAAAAATGCACCCAGTGGTTTATTTACTCTAAGTAGATTTATTTTACTGTGATAAAAACGGCTCGTTTTTGAAATAAACTGGAAGTCAATCGCGCTTGTGACGTCACAGGCGCGAGGACAACCCACCCCAACATGAGTCCAGCCCCTCACCTAGCAACCCCTGGTTAGGCTCAACCCATTTCTGTATTAAACACATGACTGTTGTTTTTCATGATTTCATCTCATCTTTTGTTTATATGTTATTAATTTCATGTGTACAGCACTTTGTTGCAGCTGTGGTTTTTTAAATGGCTTTATAAATAAAGTATAATTGTTATTTTTATGTTTTAGTTCAATTTTTAGTGTATTTGCGATCGCTCCAAACGCGCAGCCGGCAAAAATTAAACGAGCAGACCCCCGACGTAGGGACCGGCGTCAACGAGCCCCTCTTCTGGCGCGATGGAGCGGAGCTTCAACTGTGCAGCCTCGCAGCAGCCTGGCAGAAGCCTCGCAACAGCGAGGACCTTCTCTTTACCGATTAATTTACGGGAGACACTTGGTGAACTTTGTGTGTCTTGACTGGAACAGCGATAACTCTCAAAGTCTCCGCGTGCAACGAGCGGAGCTGGCGAAAACCGGAAGAGGAACAAGCTAACATTAGCTTCGGATTCGGGTGGTCTCATGCTAAAAGGAGCAGCAAACTGCGGCGCGCTCAGACGGGTTTCGGTAAGTTATCTTAAGCTAACACTAACAGTAAGTCAAATGAGTAATAAAAAACGAGCTAATTTTAAAACAACAACACATTACAGATACTGGCTGTGCAGAGGGCGTAAACAGATCGTTGAAGGGCGTGGACTTCAGAACTTCTATCAGAAACCGGTCGTTCAAAACGAAAGTTAAAACTGGCAGAATTAAAAAGGGTATAATTAATTATCTAAGAATTATTTTGTGTATTAAAATGAATTAATATTGTCAAGATAGCACACAGACATAACATAAAATTTTTAAATACTTACATGTGGTCCCCTTTAAGTTTTGATGTACTTAAAGCATTTTTAAATTTGATCATTTCCCAGACAAAATACAATGTTTGTATTATTACCATGGAAGATTTTCTTTGTTTGTGTAAAATAAATAAATAAATCTGAACTGCGTTGAGGCAGAAGTTGTCCTTGCCGGGGCGGCCCACAGGAGGATCGCTCCGGAGTGTTTTGTGCTGCTTAGAGAGCACTCATCTGAGGAGCGGCAAGCAACACAAAACCTGCAGGGAAAAATCAAATGCTTGTTAGGGCTGGGTCAAGGGCCCTTCATGGTCTCTCGCCTCCGAAACCTCAGCTGAGGATCCCCCACTACCCCATCCTGGTGTCGGTGACCCCCCCTCGTCTTACTTAAAAGGTCATCTAGTCCACTTCACCTCACCCTGCCGCCCTAAGAAAAAAAGCAAAATGAAAAAATACAAAAGCTGAGCACCCTCGCCTTTGTTTTAAATCACGTACAATAACGTGCGAAAGTTTGAAACTACAGTAATTCCTACTTTGCCTCCATGAAGTCAGACACTTTGTATTGTTTAATGAAGTCTTGATCAATAATTCTTCAGGCTTTTTGACGATCTTTGAATTTTGTTTTCAACTTAGGCTGCTTTAATTTTTTTTATTTCTGTTTTGGCGAATCCTGCTATCTGACAGCTTTTTGATCGTTGTGAGAATCAAAGAGTTGTCCGTTAAACAATCAGTAACATCTTCTTCCTCGCAGTAATATTTACACAGATTCCAGACTCTTTCAAAAGCAGTACTGTAATTAAACTCAAAATTGAGTACCCGTAATGTACGGTGTATAAGCCGCTATTTTTTTCCACACACTTGTACAATGTCGCAGATAATTTGTGTATTTTTTTAAATAATGTTTCCTGGTATTTTTCTTTTCTTTTCGCGGGCTAACAAGCTTCCTGCCACCCAGGGCCGGACCTGGACGTTTGGGGGCCCTAAGCAGGATATGTTTTGGGGGCCCTACTTTGCTTTGCCTTTGTAGACATTGAAAGATACACAAAACCAAATGCTGTATGTAATTATAAACCTTTTGCACAACACTTTTATTCTAAGACCATGGTGTATCATAGTTTACTGCTAAGCACACTCACTAAAAATATATGATTGTGTGAGCATCTGATGGTACAAATTGTGTTTTTTCATTTGCAGGTAGACTGTGTGGACTGTTGAGAGCATCTACTGATCCTCTAAGTGGAAGGTTCCTTTCTGCTAGCGAACGAATGATGCTGATCAAACGATAAAGCACTTCTCGCCATCGATTTTGCTCTGCTAGCAAGAGAGCCATCTCTGTTTGATCAATTGTTTTTTTTGTTTTAAGTCTTAGTTCTAATTCTTTCCATGCTATCAGCTGTTTTCCATGCTCCTCAGTTGTTTCATGAGACTTCAAAATGGCACCAATATTGGTCCAATCATTCTGCCCTTCTGTAATGAACTTTGTGGACTTTTTTGAAAACAGTTTACAACAAAAGCAATAAACTGCATCATTCTGCTTTGAATAACATAACCAAGCCCGTCGAATTTTCTCACCATTTGCAAGTGTTCTAAACATATAATGGTAATGAAAGCTTCTGTTTGACATGGATTTGGGGAATTCAAAGTCTCTGTCTACCTCCATGGGACCCCTTCTAACTATGTCAGCCCTTACTTGGTCAGACAGATGTGACGGCCATTGTGCAGGATCCATTGGTGGTGGTGGTGGAGCAGAAATTCCAAGAGCAGATGGTAGGTGACTTTCATCAGCAGTTACCACTGGATCTGAGGAGTAAAATCCATTGGAAAAGTTTAGTAACATCTGTGGACACAAAATTTGCATAAAAGGCATCCACAAAATGTCAGCAGACATCAAACTGGTAATTATTTTAATTGTGGAAAAATTAAATATCCTACTTCAAATAAATAAAGTTAACTTATGTTTTACTCCTTCTATTAGTTCTAGTATTCACACATTTGCAAAGGAAATGACAGGAAAAACTGCTAAAACTAGCCCTTTTTGTTGTTATAAGAACAAATAAAATTCAGTTTAAAGTTAGTTTTGATCAAAGCTTGGAAGAGCCACTGCAGAGGGACCAAAGAGCCACATGTGGCTCCAGAGCCGCAGGTTGCAGACCCCTGCACTAGCCCAACCAAAGTCCAGGACCCCTTACATTTTAAGACAGGTTTACAAGAAATCTAAAATAATTACCTATCAGCCTCTTTCAAACCAGTTATGTGATCACAATCTGATAGGCCTACCTTTGTTGACATTGAAATGCTGTGAACATTCTTACCTCTAGCCCGCGTTTGTGCTGGATGGATTTTTCATGCAGACGGACATCGTTCCTTCCCCCATGAGAGACACTAAAGTCGCAGTTACAAATCTTAAAAAACGCGTAATTGTGCCCCACCCGAAAGTAAATTCGCTGTCCCATTTTTCAAGATATTTACACGAAGTCTTAACTTTTTTGGCAGGGACGCGGACGCCTTCTCTCTCGTTACATCCATCTCTGTGTTTTTCCGGGTTTGTTCCTGACCGCGCCAGCCCTAACATCGCGAGAACTGCCATCGAGGCTACTGCAGGTGGCAGTTCTCGCGAGGCTAGTGACAGAGGCACCGGAATGTTTTTTTTATTTTTTTTTATATATAATATTATAATACGGGAGATTTCCGGGAAAATAATAATTCAGTTGTCACTCAGTTCATCAGCAGCTGATTGCCAAATTGCAAATGATTAACTTTGAATCTATGTTTTTTGGACAGGTAGTGAAACTACAGTGAGTCATTTTGTGGTGTGTCCATCATGAGGCCCCCTAGTGGCCACAGGGCCCTAAGCAGCCGCTTCATTCGCGTACTGTATAGGCAGGTCCGGCCCTGCTGCCACCAAAAACGTTTATTGGTAGCTTTGTCAGTACTGTTCTCTCCCGTGATTACCGGTAGACTGTTCTTCTTAGACTAGTTTTTGTGTTCATTCAGTATGTTGTAGGTTACCATATTTAGTAGAGTAATCATGAGTCAGAAAGGGTGTTATCATGAAGAGCTGTGAGGATCAGCAGTCTGTGTGTTGAAAGCAAACTCAAGTTCATGAAACGTCATCTGGTGGTTGGTTGTTGTACTGCATCAAGAGCTGCGTGTTCTATCAGGAGCTGTGTGCCGTTTCTGAAATTACATTGTGGACTCCTGCGGCTTATTTATGTGTAAAAGACGTGGTCAGAGTTACTTGACACACTTCTACTTTAATTAATTACTTATTCAACACTCGTTCAAGGTAAGAATAGTAATTCATGGACTATCTTCTTTTTCAAGGATATAACAATAAATTTGTGACCAGATGATGAGAGATGTAAAAGGCATGAAACAGTAATTTATATTTGACCCAGCAGAACTGAATCATTTATTAACAAATCATAAATTTAACATCAAACATGTACAGTGATTGATTGATCGATCAGAATTTCCTATAATTTAAACATCAGCGGATTTAAATTATGAACAACAGAAACAAGTAATAAGGTGATATATTTACTTATATCTGCAGGCACATTTAGCTTAATGTTACTGGCAGAATGGATACGGAAAAAGTTTAAGGAGTGAGGAGGAGTATGGAGGGAACGATGAGGAGGGGTATTATCTTGAGGTGTTTAACCAGAAATGGCACACTCTTCGTTCGGCATCCGCTAGACTCCGGTCGCTAATGAACATTGACTTTTTACCTTTTGCGAAGATTCTCGGTCCCCAGCTCAGGCAAAGTGGGCCAACCTGAAACGTGCACAGATTGTCCATCCGGTTATGTTTTTTCAGGCTTCCAGCGTGTCCATTTTCCAGTGGCTCGCTGAAGTCCGCATCAACCTACCCGAGGTAGCGACACTAGTTCCGGTTTGGTTTTTCAAGATAAAATATTCCTCGAAGGAATTTTCATTCAAAGTGGAGCTTTTACGCTCGAGGTCGGGTTCACAGCTAACGTGCGGTGAACCCTTGCTGATAGAACGAGGTCATTGGCGTTTTGACCGGCATTCATACAGCTTTTAGGAGAAACATCGTAGTTCAACTTCTCCATCAGACTGGGGAAGAAACAGGAAATGGAACTTTTAAAGGGAGTTTGACATCAGTAGTACTCACTACCCTCATTGGTTCATTCAACCTGTGGGAGGGAGTTACTTGAGGTTAAAGATGTCAGAAACTGTGAAGGTTGTTTCAGAATAACAGAGAAAGATTGTTTTAAGAGACAAACAGGCACCAGTTATAAGATTAACTGATTAAGCTGTTTCTAACTTCTAAACAAAACTGAGAAGTACAATTTGACATGTCATTCAACTTTAGACAGAGTAATTAATTACCACCAATATTGAAGAATAAATACCATTCAGCATATTGAAGAATGATAACATTGCTCATACGAATAACACAAGGTTATGCTTTGATTATATTTGAATTAGCACAGAGTAAAAGAGTCTTGGTGATTTAATTTGTGTCTTTGATTTTATTTGATGTATTAAAAATAGTGTCCACTCTTTCTTTAAGGCTTACAAGAAAAGATGGACCACTAAGAAATTTCAGATACACAGGTATCTCACTACATATGTACAAACTGCATTTCATTTTAAATTTACTGTGAAGTGTGCTCTATAGACTGGAAATTATGGTAAATTCCCATGCGAGGCAAAGATCTGAGCAGTCCATCCTTCACTGCACCCGTAAACTCATGCATCTATAACAGAACAGCTTGTGGGCAACCCCTGCACAGACTCAGTCCCCCCATGTCTGTAATCCTCCTAATCTGTCTTCATGGCCCAGGGTTATGCCATATCACTACAAGTGTTTGGTTGTTCTTTCAACTCAGCCATGTTGACGTGCCATGTCTCCACAGAAACCCTGCCTGACCCTGGCTGCAGCCCCCGGCCTCCTCTCGGTGACACCGTGGCTCCTTCTGCCCCGTTCTCAAGCAGCTACATCGTCTCAGGCGCGGTTTGGCCCCGAGCCGACACAGCGGCACACAGCCACCCTGATTCAGGTGGAGTAAATATAGTCCGGCCTGACACTGAGGGGCCGCGTTGTGCACCTGAGATGTAAACAAACTTAAGCATGAAAAAGCCCCGGCCTACAGCATCGCTCAGATTAGCTTACGATATCCACCTCTGACAAAAGACGAGTCTCTCGCACCTCACTTGTGCCTCCGCTTTCTCCTTGCGTGACATGGGTGTTTGCGCCGAGAACCAATTGGCATGACAGTCTGACCCCCAACCTTTGTTTCCCCCACTCCTGCTCGCCTTTGCTTTCCTCGTCTCTTCATCGTCCATGTTGTCTACACCCCAACCCAACCCTAACTCTCATCCTGTTCCTCTCTCGTGACAATATCCTGGTAATGGTGGCCTTTGCTTTTCTTGGCCCGGGTGCCTGGATTTGTCAGGGCGCATTTCCTGGCCGCAGACTGAGGGGGGCTGCTGCTGCGTGGCAATCTGGGCTCACTTCTCAGGCAGCTAAACCCTTTGACACTGTGCTTTTTAATTAAAATTACATTATGATTAATCAGGCAGAAGGAGGGGTCCTCCCCCTCACTTTCACTCCACCTCCTCCCCTCCTGCTCGCTTTCCAGGCAGGTTTGATTACAACCTGTGACGGACGTTCCTCGCTGCCAAGCTGCTAAAGATGTGCTGGCAGATGCGGCGGACCGGCCAGCTTGTCAAGCCCCAGGGTTGCAGGCGGCTGGGGAGAGTGGGAGAGAGTGACAGAGGAAAAGTGGGACGACAAAGGAACAGAAGGAGAAGACCTAAAAAGAATATGGCAGGGAGCGTAAAACCATGTATGTTACAAGAAAAGGAAATGAGGAGAAAAGAGATTGACAAGCGGAGATCTCAAAATCCTGCCGACACTCCAGAGACGAGCCAGCAGGCAGAGTGACAGTCAGAGCTCTTGGTATTGATCTGCAGGAAGCATGGAATCATGCTGCAGATCCACTTTTATATCACAGGTGGAAGGGTAACCTGTGTGTCTGTTTGCTTACTGAGGCTGAAATTGTCATGTCAGGAGTATGTTGAGAGCTTTGAACAAAAGGCAGAAGCATGTCAGGGACAGACTACAACAGGTAAAAACACTGGGCATCCAGGTGACGCCGTGTTAGACAAGAAAAGCAACAAGACCTGCTTCAGGGTAGAGGCAGGTGTGGGTGCTTCACCAATGAATCATTTTTCATTTTTAAAAGAAACTCCAAAGAATTTTGAAAACCTTTTACTTTAATATGTAAAGAAATTTTAAAAAAAAATTATGTTTTATTTTATTTTTGTTGTTGTTGTTGTATTTTTGAAAACCCTAATAACTCTTGGGAGAAGGGAGAGTGATTTGCATGTGTGTTCATCTTGCAAAAAACTGAGCCGCTCGCCACCGGTGAAAAGTTTGGAGAATTCCTTTTTTAGTTTGAATTTAGAAGCAAAA
>JBBPBX010004639.1:54408-65115 GCA_038048925.1 Garcialebias charrua
AATCCTGCTGACCAACACAAAGAGTGACATTACAGCCTCTCAGCAGGGAGGTGAGGCTCTGAAGGGAAGCGTGTGGGAGTGTAGGCGTCATGGATGCGCCAGAAATTAAAGCATGCATCAAGGCTGTCACGATAGCTATGTTTACATGCGCAAAATTCTTTGACCGGATTGAAATGTTTTCATATTAACTAATTCAAATGTATTGTTTACATGGGCACAGTTGGTTCACGATAAGCGTTTACAAGCAGCAGGCGTTTATTCTGAACAGAAGCACTGACACGCGCAGAGCAGTAAACTCTTGTTTAAAAAAAAAAACAGAGAAGAAGACGTTCTACTTCCAGTTTACTTCTGGGATGAACGTAAAACAAAGCTGAGCGGCCAAAATGGACCCGCGCCATGTTGTAGTGATGGTGGAGACATTACTACATTCCCTGACTGAGCTACAGATAATATAGTGTGGGGGTGGGGGGGAATACAGATCATTTTGAGGTCACCAACCAGTTTTGATTCTCCGACATGCTAATATTATTAACATTAGCCAGGCAGAAATGACATAGGTCGCACATGCAGTCAGGTCAATTGTTCATGATTGGGAAAAAAAATGAACAGGTTAAGTGTTTACATGCGCTCTGTTTGGATTATGAATCCGCATAAATCACCCGTCTCATTCTAATTACAAATTATTTCGTATCAAGCTGAATAAACAAAACAAAAAATCCGAACGGGGCGTTTACACAACGCATTTAATCCGATTATTTATGTCCATGTAAACGTAGCTCATGACAGACCCCGAAACATCTCTCACTTTGACTCCTAAAAGCTGGACTTGTGTTCTTATTGTTTTTTCATGATCTGTAGTTTTAGCAGCTTAGTGTTGTCACCTACTGTGTAAGACTTTTTGCTATAAGTCTAAAATGACAGAGCCATGTCCTCTAGATGAGTTCTTCTGGATTATTGAGCACAAATCAGAACATTTTGCTACAAGCAACATACAGTGTATATGTACAAGCACTGGTATTCATGGCCGAGATGAGCGGTCCTCTTCTAACTCAAAGAGCATAAGGCAGTTTCTTACTGGGCTGTAGCAGTTGGGGACTAGTTGAACTCGAAATAACGAGAAACTACTGTAAGTCACTATTTTGCTGCGTCCTCATTGAATTCCGAATGTTTGCAACCACGTTGCACTGTTCTGTGTAGACTTTTTTTTGTTAACCATGGCTCATTTTTGTGAGCATAACTTGAAATGTGAATGCTTTGTATGTGAATGTTGCTGTAAAGTGCCCTGAGACAACTTTACTGTGATTTGATGCAATATACATAAACTGAATTGAATTGAATTGAAAGCCATATTTCAGGCCATGCACTTTATTTTGTTGCCCACCTTCATCCACATTTATACCATTCTTGGAAGCCACCTCCACATTTATGATTTAATCTGCTGGAGTATAATTTAAGAATGAAGACCTGTTTTTATAAAATAAATGTTGTTTATCATCAATAGAGTTTTAACATTGGACATGTTATCTGTCAAATGAGTGTCCATGCAGGCTTCACAATGCAGGTAGTCCCCGACTTACGATGTCATCGACATACGAGGTTCTGGACTTACGAGCTGACTAACGAACAGTAAAGTTGTACAGAACATACAGAAAATACACTGGTATGTGTTTTTAGATGAAAGTGTGTTAGCTAACCGTTTGTAAACAAAGTTCTGAGCATGTTTATGAACCAGTATGTACCTTTGTGTTGAAAAATGGGTGTTCGTAGTAGCGCTAGCATACATTTTCCGACTTACGACAGAAAATCCGGACTTACAAGCGACACGTGTTTCTGGTGCCGACATACCAATTTTCGTCTTACGAGCACCTCGTATGAACGGAACTCGCTCGTAAGTTGGGGACTACCTGTAACAGGATGAAGAAACTCAAAAATAAACTGAGAAGGCCTCAAGATGGGTTGAAGACATCCACAATAACTCTATTTGGAGAGAACAACATGTTTAACATGAGCCGTGGGACAGCTGTGGCTTAGTGGTTAGAGCAGTCGTCCTCCCATGCGAGAGCTGGGGGTTCGATTCCACCAGCAGCCACATGAAGTGTCCCTGGGCAAGACACTGAACCCCTCATTGCTTCCAATGTGTGTCCCATCACTGTATGAGTCTAAAAGAACTAATTAGTCTTTGTATAGATCTAGTAGAGTGCTGTATGAATTGGTAAATGAGGCACAGATGGTAGTAAAGCATTTTGAGTATCTTGATAAGATATAAAGTATAAGTAGCCTACAGTATATAAGTACAGTCCATTTATCATTTACCAACATACATGTGAAAAGACCATGGCACTCTGCAACTCATAAGGAAGCTGTGAACCCACATAAGCGTTTCAAGAAATTTTGGAGACATCCTTACTAATGCCGTTCACCAGCTAGTCACCAATGGGCTCTAACCAGTAAGATAATTGGTGTATGGTGTGATCCTCAGCCCTGCCATGAATCTTTCACAACACTGTTAAACCAACGTTTCCCCATACATCCCTTTATTTGAAACTTTTACCATAATTTTGAGGATGTGACATAAACTGATGAACAAGGTGCTTTTATTCTGTTGGTTTGATAAGGTTTTTAGCTCACATAATATGTCTACTATAAGGTGAAATAAATGCATAAAATGTGCACTTTTTCACTTTCAGTATCTGTTGTCTATGACTAAAACTATTCATCACTTGCATTTCATCTCATTCGCTGTACAGAATACCAAAAATAATCCTTAACTTCAGGTCTTACATTGTATCATTTGGATTGAATTTGGGAATTTTGTCTTTCTAAAACATAAAATTGGTTGGGCTTATCCATTCTTTGATAAATGGCCTTATATTTGTACCTGATATGATTGGTCTGAAACACTCAACCAACTCTACAAAACCAATCAAGTTCAGTCTTGACCATAAGTCCAAAATGTCTCTCAGGAGACCCTGAATTCTGATAGGCCGCAACATGAAATAGAAACTGAATTTATCAAGGCCGGTGAGAATTCAGGGGGTTGTAGCAGTCAGACTCTCAAACTTCCACACTCCTCGAGAGATCTCTTCCACAAAAAATAATGTCCTAAATTTAGAAGATGATTAATGCTGCATAAATATCTCCACTTTCTTACAGCCCATCCAATAACTCTGTCAAAATTACTCATAAATGTTATGGTGTTACTACAAACGTCAGAGGATCACCCCAGTCATCAAGATGGCTTTGTAGGTTCAAATGCAGTCCTTGATTATTATTATTGTTTTAGTCAATGTGACTAAAAGTGAGCAAAAATCGCAGTTTAATAATGCAGGCAGCAAGAAATCATTAAAAAGGACCTTGATACCACCTAAATAAGAACTTTTTGGAGGAATGCCAACCTCCTTCCCACACACACACGTCCAGTACATCTGTTCTCAGTACGCCTAAGTGCAGTTGTCTGACTACAGTATATAGCACTGTGAGCCCCTTTAAAATAAGGAAGCAAAGGCATGCAATGTGCTACAAACTTAGGTGTTGGCCGTTTGGCAGCCTTTCCACATATATTCATACAGTCATGGTTATTTTAACTTCCAGTGTGTCAAAAATGCATAAGACCTAAAATAGGTGCATGCACGATGCGGTGAGGTAAAAGGCGTGGTATGTAAGAAGAGCGTGAGTGCATCGTATCTGTGTGTTGATGTGTTTTGCATCAATGAGCGCTGCCACGATAGAGCAGCCTGAATTGACAGCGCAGCGGGGCTGGCCTCTGGCCGACTATGACCTTTGACAAGTCTCTGTCGCTTCTCACCTCTGCACAACAAGCTCTGTCATACCAGTGCACACACCATCACGTGCTCCTTCATCCCCCCTCTGCCGTACTCTTGTCTCTTCAATTAAAAGCTTAATGGATGTTTTAGCACTCTGCCACTTTGATGACAGCATCCTAATCTGCCAGTGTTGGATCACTCAGAAGCTGGAGGAGGAGGAGGGGTGGGGGTATTTTACAGGTTAGAAGGGGGCACTGACAGTATAATCATGGTCAGATGCTGCAGCAGGAGGGTTTCTTTTTTCTTTTCTTTTTTCACACGAAGCAGACCCAAAGGGGTGGTCCTGGGCAGGGCATCTCGCCGGAGAGCCTGGTCTCACCTCACTGACATGGAAGCCACCCTGGCTGTCACTTTGCATCTTTGACGCCTAGAGAGGGAGGCCGTGACCAGGCTGACAGGGGCAGCAGAAGGTGAGGAGCCAAAATGCTTAAGACACACTTGGCTCAGAGCCAAACTGCACTCCTCCTTCACTTTCAGTGGCACCCCCCCCCCCTCCTCCTTCCTCTTTTATTTCTATGCCCCTTCTGACACCTCTGGAGTATCTATGTGAACTTTTACACTTTATGATCTCTCTAACCTTTTCATCTTGGGCTTCAATTTGGAGAAGATTTATTTTTAAAGCGATTTGCTTGTGATGCTTTTTTATGCAGCTAGCTCTGTTTTAAGTAAAGTGCATTTCAGACAAATGGAATTAACAAAAAAATATTGTCCACAAGAAACAGTGTGTGTTCTCCCGCTCACATGTACTTCAGATATTTGATACAGTTCACAAAGCAAAATATGTCACAAGCCACCTGACGCATTATAACAAAACTTTTAGTGACAAATCAATCGATGTACATCTACAACTGATTAACTTTTGAATCCAATTTAATTCTAAATAGCTACCACAGCCAATCGACCTTAGAATCACAAAAAAATTGCTATAATTCAGTCAATTTTACAGTTAATGTGGTTGTAGCTTACAGTCATTCACAAATCATAGCATCTTCAAGTAAGCTGGGATCTTCTTAAGGTCTCAGCTAAAACCATAGCTAAGCCATAATGTCACATTTTCAATTTGTGTTTTGATGAATGTGTTTATCCAAACGTGTGGAAAATTTCAAAACTTGTTCCGTTGTCTAAAAATCCTTACGAACCACTGATGAGGCAAAACAACAGGCCCAAAATCATCTTACCTGCCTTGAGTAAGTTGCTGGAAGGAGTTATATTTAAATAAATTTGACACTAATTTGATGTAAATTGTATTCAGTCTGATGCTCAGCACGCTTGTAAAGATGGTTACTCTACATGTACAGCACTGGCAGCGCTTACTGGTGACTGGTAAAGACAGATTTATAGCAAATGACTGGTAGGTGTGTTTCTTGATTTCAGTGCAGCCGTTGATAGTGTTGATCATACACTTTTACTTATAAAGGAAATCAGCTTATGGCTTTTAAAAAATCTGCATCAGGGGACTTCACAAGTAGTTACCTCATTAACAGGGAGCAATGGGTTATGTTCAGTGGTATATGTTCAAACATGTGGAATTCCACAAGGCAGCTGCTTAGGTCCTCTGCTTTTTGTAAATGACATGCCATATATACGTATTAAGTGAGGCATGCAACACAGTATATGCAAGTGATATGACTATAAATAATGTACTTCTTCTGATAATTTGGATCAAATAAATAAGGTGCTACAACAAGAATTGTCTGTTTGTGTCGAGAACAAATTGTATAGTGTTGGGCTCTAAACGTTCTGTCAGATCAACTCAAATGTTGCATACCGTATTTTCCACCTGATAAGTCTCACCTTTCTATAAGTCGCTTTGTCCAATTATTGGCAATAAATTGGAAAAATCCATAAACATGTTGCACCTTTATTTAAGTTGCATTTATTATGTGTCACCTCTACGCGACACGTCAGCGCGTCATTTGCTCTGCTGAAAATGGCGGCCACGAGTGAGCGAGCACGGAAGGACTTTACAAGATTAACACGGTAAAAACAATTATTTGTTTGCTGAAAATTATAGCAAAGATGTGTCTTAGCTGAACTTTTCCTTAATAAATGAACGCAATTTTCAAATCAGCTGGATTTAAAAAATAGTTTCGCTACGAGCACCCGCCCGGGTGGGACCGCAGCATTTTCTTTAAAATTTAGCAAAATAAATGCTTAAAAATATATATTTCTTAGCTGACATTATAGCACAAGTGTTCCTGAGCTTAACCGTTCCTTATTAAATTCACAAAATGGTCAAATCTGCTGGATTTAAATTGCTTCGCTTTGACGTCTTCCAAACCGTCGCGTGCGCTGCGATTTTTTAAAATAAATAAATCAATTTTTTTCTCAAATGTCTCATACAGGTAACAGTTTGTAAATGTCCATGTTGTGATTACTTTCTGTAAGTTTGATAAAAATCTGTTCTGTAGTTCATGACTTATTTACCGTAGATAAATAGTACCCGTTGCTAACAAACACTGAGCTAACAATAGTTCATACCTCCAGAGCAGGCGGCCGGTCTGCGACAGAGTGTTTCCGACCAGAGGAGTCTGCCTTCGGACACATGAGCTGGAAACGGTCGGTGGACTCTCTGGAAGTGTCAAAGGCCGGGCTGCGACAGAGTCAGTCCGACCAGAGGAGCCTGCTGTCGGACACATGAGGTGGGAACGGTCGGTGTACCCTAGTGGACAAAAGTGGTACTGCACCATTTTTTTGCCAAAATGAAAAATGGTCATATCTGAGACAAAAATTGGTCTAAAGATATGGGGAAAAAAATCCATAAACAAGTCTCACCTCTCTATTAGTCGCAGGGCATGCAAATTAGGCAAAAAGGTGTGACTTATAGACCAGAAAATATGGTACTTCTTTAAATGCACAAGCAGTAGAACAAGTTAAAGAGGCCAATCTGCTGGGAGCTATAACTGTTTAAATATTATCATAGTCCACACAAAAGATTTAAACTAAAATGAGTTAAAACATCTCTGTAATTTGGTGCAATGTCCATTTTATGCCTCCCAAAATAAGAAAATTAACATTAGTATTTAGTCCTGCATCACCTTGACTACTGTCCAGCTCTTTAGTCTATTGCATCAACAAAAGATATGGATAAATAAAAAAAAACTGTAATATTAGCACTTGGCTGTCATTTTAAAACTATTGTTATTGCCTCGCATCAAACCCTGTCATGGATGGCCAATAACAGACTAGTAGGCAGCCTACTTCTTTTTTTTTTTAATTCTTTTTTTTTTTTAACATAAAATGGGGATTTTACATAAACTTTTTGGTCTTTTCTCACAGTTATTACTCACCTCTAACAGACATGTGTTTAATACAGCTCTGTTGTTACTTTTGCACTACGTATCTCTGCCCAGAACTAATGCCCTGAAAAAACAACCGGTAGCTCTGTACAGAGTCAGTTCTTACTGGAATATGTTGCCCTCTGAGATAACATTGATTGGTGATCATGATAAAAGAACCTTAAGAGATCTATAATACATATTGAAATAACATTAAACTGAATGGATGAATCCATCTATGAGTGAAATGTAGACTGTTTTTCTCTTCCTTTGACATGGGAAATATTTTAGTTATAGCAACTTGTTCTTGTGTCTTTTTTGTAACATTTTGAGTTGTAATAATTATAATATAGTAATGGTTGTGCATGTGGACCCCCAGGAAGAATGGTCTCTACTACAAAAAAGACTGAAATGGCTACATCTCTATTATTTCTCAACTTCTTCTTCTGACAGTTCCCTCTTCAGTGGTCATCACAGCAAGTCATTCTCCACATCCCTCTGTTCTCTGTCCTCTTTACCTCCATGTCCTCTGTAACTGCATCCATCCATCTCCTCTTTGTCTTTTTCCTGGCATCATTCTTCTACCAGTATACCCACTGTCCCTCCTCTGGACATATCCAAACCATCTCAGTCTGGCCTCTCTAACAGGTACGCAGGTATCTGCTGCCCAGATGTAGGACAAACAGACTGAAAAACTAATTTAGCCCTAGTGATCAGGCTTCTCAATGAACATTGGTGACTTCTGTATTATTATTATTTTAACTTCTCAATGTCTTGTGTAGTATGGACATTTTGTATATCTACTAACTGAAACTAATTGCCTCTCGGTGATGATAAAGATTCTTGAACTTGAACAAATTTTATCTCCCAGTTGTTCAACCTGTCCTGTACCTCTGATGAGCTCATTCCAAATCTTATCCATCCATGTCACTCCTAAGAAGAACCTCAACATCTTCATTTCTGCCTCTTCCAGTTTTGTCTTTTGTTCACTCCTGCAAGAGAAATGCATTTCTTGAAAGAATACTAGGCTTTTAATGTAATCGAACAAAGATGTTGATAAAATTCTAACTTTTCTGTGTTATGATAAATCAATGACAAAAGTCTGCTTTCAGCACACTAAAATGCTAAATGAATGGCATGTGTTTTATCAGAAGTCACACCGAAGAATCGAAAGCAAACAAAGAGAAGATACTTGTGACTTTCAGACAACCCCTGCAGAACACAAAACCTGTGACAGTGACTAATGATTTGATGCTGTGTGGGTAGCAGACCGCTCGAGGGCTTCCTTGTTTTCACAAAAACAATCAGAACTCCGGAGGTGCATGATCAGAAAGTTTCTGTGGTATAGTTAAATGAGTTGTGCTTTTTTTCCTGAAAATTCAAAGCTCGTCCCATTTTTAGTCATGTAAAAGCTCCTTAAACATATATGTGCACATGTTTTAGGTAAAACAACGCAGACGTGTGGGGTCATTTATCAATAAATCCTGTTTTTATATTCACATACAGAGGCTCAGACTGAATAATTTCTGTTGTGGTTTCGGGAGTAAAAAGAGTGAAAGTAATGGAACGGAAAATGAGCATCACATTTTTGCATTCAACAATCTGACTGACTTGTTTGAATTTAATTTGATCAAGTTATCTTGAATCTGTTTCAGTTTGACAATGAAATGTATCAAATTTAAGCTTTACCAAAGAAACACGATCAATATATACACTCGGAAAACAGATATTCAAGATAGTTTTTGTTATTTTCTTCATAAAAGTATTAAACAAAATATATTGTGCAACTTACTTTACTGTATTTATTTTCACAGCCTTTATAAAGTTACAATAATTATCTAATGTAGCAGTTCTAGTCGTTAATTTTAATTAAGAATCAACGTGTTTTCTTTTTTGGAATCTTAAAGAAGACTAACAAAAACATTTTTTATCAAATTATTTCCAACAAAGTAACAAAAGGTTTCCTTCAGTTGTTCTTGTTGAGAAACTTCATGAAGAAAAACTGTACATGTCTTTCAAATAATAACCTGCAGAAAGCAGGTAGCCAAATGCAACCATTAGCAATTAACACTTGGTATCTAAGAATAAATTCACACTAAAAACGTGTTGTTGTACTTTGTACATTGTTCTGTTGTGAACTCAGGTATGAATTTTGGCCTAACTGCACAACGTTGTTCCATTAAGCCGACTCTTTGTCTTTATCTTCACAAGACTTTTCTGACAAGACCGGCACCGTTGACACGGGTTAGAACCTAATACCAAAAGGTCACAAGTTCAAACCTTTTTCTGCTTAGAGTTTGCATTTTCTCTTTGTTCATTGGTGTTTTTTTGTTTTTTTCAATGCCCTTACAAAAACATGCATATAAGGGTGCATTCACACCAGCCCTGTTTAGTCCGCTTTAATTGAACTCTAGTCCATTCACCTAGAAAGTCTGGTTCATTTGGGGAGGTGTGAACACGCAATCAAACTCTGATGCGGACCAAAAAAGCGAACTCTGGTCCGTCTAAATAGCTAGGTCTTGGTTCAGTTGAAGTGAACTCTGGCGCGGTTCGAATGCAGTGCGAATGCAAACGGATTGGAGACCGCTCCAAAAGCAGGAAGTGGACTACAGCGCAAGGCATTCTGGGTAAATACAACCACAACAAACATGCATTTATCATTCCTCATACAGAGCTGTCTTAGTCGCCTTGTGTGAAAAACAACATTCTCCATGGTCTTCTGCCTCGTCTTCAGCTCATGCTGAGTCCATTGTTGAAAAATTACAAAACAGAAATCTGAAAGTTATGCACCATAACTCATGTTCCCTGAAGGAAGGGAACGAGGTGCAACATATCACTATGGGAAATTGCGCCCGCGCAGTTTTACCTGAAGGAATACAATCACTCCTTTACGGCAGGGGCATCAGCGTTGCGCCAGAGGCCACGCCCTCTAAGTACTTAAGCCGCTGACGCCCATCCATCGATCTCCAAAATACACTTCACGAGCTTTCAGCATTGAAAGCGCCAGGTATGTTGCACCTCGTTCCCTTCCTTCAGGGAACATGAGTTATGGTGCATAACTTTCAGTTCCCTTATCAGTCTTGTCACTTGGTGCAACATATCAGGGAACGTAATTCATTCACGCCCTTGAAATGCTCAGTAAAATGCATCCTAGTGTGAACGTCCGCCTTATTCAATAGGCATCTCAAGGTCGCTTTCTACTGTGTGTTAGAAAGGACAGCCTGAGTGACATCACACGCAGTAACATCCAAACTGTAATGCTTTGCAAACGTGTTCATTGAACTCCAGTTCGCAGTAGCACAGATGTCTGCAACTGGTACACCCTTGAACAGTGACCATGAGGTGGCCAAGCCCCGAGTAGAGTGGGCACGCACTCCAGAGGGTACTTGTTGACCTTTGCTACTGTACGCCCTTTTAATGGCCTCAGTCACCCAGTGTGAGAGGCGCTGTTTTGATAGGGCCTTACCCGTAGCTGGTGCAGCAAAGCACACAAACAGTTGATTTGTTTTTCTCCATTCGGCTGTTCTCTGCATGTAAGTGCTTAAAGCTCTCACGGGGCAGAGAGCCTTCAGCCTTTCCTGTTCCTGAGTGAGGATAGGAGCAGG
>JBBPBX010004639.1:65447-75735 GCA_038048925.1 Garcialebias charrua
TAAAACAAGTGATAAAATCAAGTAAAATCAATAATGATATCAGCTAAGATCAAAGATAAAATCATGTGGAGGCAGAATAGGCTTGCTTAAAAAGAAAGGTCTTTATGCTGCTTTTAAAGTCAACCAGTGACTGTGGAGCTCTCAGGTCATCAGGGAGGGAGTTCCACAGGCGGGGGGCAGCCACACAGAATGCTCGGTCTCCCATGGTCCTCAATTTGGTCCGAGGAATATGAAGGAAATTACTGTTCTGTGATCGTAGAGACCGGGTGGATGAATATGGTGCAAGAATGTCCTTTAGATAGTCAGGTGAAGTGCCGTGCAAGCATTGATGGGTAAATATATGCAGGATTAGGCCTAAGGGTGACCTTTGACCCGTCAGGGGCGAACCTGGTGCACATTGGATGTAAGGACAAAGTGTGGAGGTCACACACATTTTGCCGGGCAAAGAGCCAGGAGAAGAGCGGTCTTGTAAGATAATAAGTCTATCTTAAAGCTTCACTATGTAACTTTGTAATGCAGTCTGTAACTTTTCTAACAATATATTTTTAACATATTTCTTCACTCTGTCACTATCTACTGACAGACTGATGTTATACAAAGTAATCTCAGAAAAAAACTATAGTCCCCTTGCTTCTCTATCAGCATTTATAAAAACACTAAAAACACAGAGTGACCCGCCATTAACCAGCCAATAAAAACAGAGTTTGTAACCAGCCAATAAAAACAGAGCTTGAATTGAATCAGCCAATAAAAACAGAGCTTGAATTTGAATTTCAGCAGGGCCGGGGGAGCAGAGCCATATATGGCTCTGAGGGAGAAGGATCAGAATGCTTTGCCTGTTGAAAATGTTTCTAAGTTCTGCACTCTACAGAAAGTTACACATAGCACCTTTAATGTCGCTCAATGGTTCAAATGGGGGATCACAGAGAGCCCCCAAGACCATGCTAAGATCCCATCCAGGGGTCAAAATCCTGCTGGGGGCCTCCTCCTTACCACGTCCTTCATAAATCTTATTATGAGCGGATGCGCGCCAGGTGTCCTGCTTCCACAGCCTTCGTGACAAGCTGAAATTGCAGATAGGAACACCTTAATCGTTGAGAAAGAGCGACCTTTCTCTAGCAGGTCCTGAAGAAAGGCGAGGAGCTGAGCCAGGTCACATGAATAAGAAATAATATTTCTTTCTGTGCACCAAGCTTCAAAAATATGCAATTTCCGTGCATAGAGAGACTGTGTTGACATAGCACGTGCATTTTGAATGGTTTTTACCACATTCTCTGGCAGGCCTGAGGCCATCAGTCTGTTCTTCTCTGCCACCAAGCTAAAATTAGCCGCAGTTCTCAGCCTAATTGGCAAAACTGTTCCTTCTGGTGACATAGACAGTCCTTGGAGAGGAGCAGGTGGTGGGACCAGCTCTCTCTCAGAGACCCTGATTTCAGTGGTCCTTTGAAGGTCGACCAGGTTAGGAAGAGGACCTTCCCACAGACATACCTCCATACCATTCTGACCAAGAGTGTTTGGAAGCAGAGACAATCTGCTGTCATTATTAGATAAAGGCTGAACAGAGTGTCTACTTTTCCTCCTTTTGTTGGGGGTCATGGGTCAGGGGGGATGCACGTTTTGTAAACGAGCAGATCTCCTGACTCCAGCCCGTTCCCTGTTTGGGTCAGTACAGTGAGCGCGGTCACACGCTGCAGAATCACTGTTTAAGCATGACGCGTCGCCCATTGAAAACAATGGGACAACTTCAGCATTAGAATGAATGTGTGACACTGGTGTTGGCCTGCGGGCTTCTGTCACGGCCCCCTCCGTCCCTTACTGGCGTTCGATGAATGAGTGGCCAGAAAGGTGGGTCGTCAGATTCTGTCGGCGCGCACCCCTAGAGCAGGTTTGGTCGATTTGTGTATTCCCGGCTCCGTGGTTTAGAACGGAGCGGGGGGTGGAACACGTGACACCGCTCACCTGCCTCTGTGAGGAGACACAGGCCTGTTTGCAGGCGCCTCTGTGCTTGTCTGTTGCAGACATAGCAGAGGCGCCCTGCTGGGGTTTATCAATTAGGTTAACACTCACCCCCGTGAGCCGTGAGGGAGGGGGGAAGATGGCCCCCGCCATTTATGTCAGCTGGGAGAACAGAGGGGACTGTTCTGCTGATGTTACTATGTTTGTTGTTGTTGTTTTGTTTTTGTCAAGAAAACAGAGTTTGTTTTTTTAACTTTATTCGTGCTTCTGTGTAACGACATATTTGGCTTTATTTCACTTACAACATAAAGAACATGATTTGTGTCTAAAACAGAATCACCAGCTTTTTGTACCGTGCTACAAACAAAGTCTGGACGTGAAAAGATCATTTCCCGTACCGCGTGGGCGGGTGATCGTGTAAAGTTATGAAGCGGACCTGGTTCATCAGGCACGCTTCTGTTTGGTGTCCCGGTTTGCCGAGGAGGTTCTGTACCGGTCCGCCTGGCGGGGAACAAATCTGTTCTTACTCCAGGCGTGTTCAGTCCGAGGTGGAGCCGGCGGTGGTCTCTGCCGGTGCTCGACCTCGTACGCCGGCCGCTTTTGCGGTGGGGCACGTGTGGCTGAGTGGTGTCGAGGCTGCGGTGCTCTGCTCCCAGCTGATTCCCTGGGGGGGCGAAGGTTCTCCTGGGGATGCCCACCCGGAGAGCTTCAGCCTGTTTGCGCCTCTGGTCCAGCCTGGTCTGAATTCGATCGAGCGCTTTTCCAAAAAGCCCCGTCGGTTCTATTGAATGGTGGAGAAAAGGAATTTTCTGTCCCTCTGGGAGGTCAGTCAGGGTCATCCACAGATGGCGTATTGCGATGACTGCCATTCCCCTGCCCTGAGCAACAGCTGCTGTCCCCATCATGCGAAGCACAAAGTCTGTTGCCCTGCGGGCTTCATCCAGCAGCTCGGCGGCAGCTTGCTTGTCTGTCGTTACCTGGAGCTCCTGTAGTTTTTTCAGCCAGGTAAGATTGCATCATTGCGGATGCGTTCATCGCGCGCGCTGCGAGGCCCTGAGCCCTGTAGCATTTCTCCAGTAGAGAGGCCGAGGTTCGACAGGCTTTGCTAGGGAGAGTTGGTTTTGTCCCAGATGACTTGGGAGCCAGATGAGACGCCAACGTGTCCTCAATTTGAGGCACGTTGGCTATTCCCACCTCATCCATCCTGTCCACGTTGAGAAACTGTGAGAGCGGTAACTGCATGGGCGCCCTGGGCTGAGACCAGGTGCGAGTCAGTTCTGTGAGGAAGTCCGGGAAGATGGGCATCCTTTGCCTCGTGGCGGCCTGCTGCTTTGAATAAAAATAGTTTCTTGTCAACCTCGTGACTTGTTGACGAGGTGGAGGCTCCAGCCATGGGATTTGCAACGCGTCCGCTGCTCTGTGACACAAGTTGAACAGAGCAGGGATGGAAAAGTCTGTCTCAGGGAGCACAGGTGCGGGAGAGGTCTTCTCCCCGTTCCCCGTACCCGACGTCTGCCTCGTCCGCAGAAAATTCACCTGAGGCTGAAATCGAGATCTCGTCCTCGTTCATCATGCCTTGAGTGTCAAAGTCGACAGTTAAGTCCACCATGGGGGCCAGCACATCTGGGCTGTCGCTCCATTCGACTTGGGTGCTGTCATCCAAAGCCATGCTCTCGAGCTCCGGCGTGGGAGTCAGAGGCTCAGTGGTGTCCGGGTCTGCCGGCCCCGCCGCAGCCCCCATAGCCTTGGTGACGAAGTCCGCCCGTGCCTCCTCACCGCCTCCAGCATCTGGCTGCAGTGTGGGCAAAAGTCGGGTGCATCCAGTGCCATGTTCATGTGTAGTATACCCAAGCAGACGGGACAGGCCTCATGGGTGTCCGTCGCTGAGAGGGAAAAACTGCATCCGCTGGGGCAGGCGTGCGAGGTCGGACTCGCCGCTCTGCTGGTCTTTTTTGGAAGTCTTGTCTTTCGCTTTCCTTTCTCCGGAGGCATGTCTGAGATAAGGCGAGCAAGTCCTTCCAAGATCCTTTTTCTTCTGATTTGAGACGTCTCCTCCGTCGCGTCACTTTCGCTGGCTAGCCTTGCTACGAGTTAGCAGAGGTAGCGGTGTGACGCAGTTTGCGCCGTTGAGCGAAGCAGTCTGCGGAAAGAGGAGAAGAAAAAACTTTGAGGTTAAGGAAAAATGTACCGGACTAGCTTTCGCTAGCCCAGCAGTACGCAGGAATAATTCTCTGTATGCTCTGTGTAGGGAGCAAGCTCACCTCTGGTCGAGCGATGAAGCAACAGAGAAGTCCCGCAAAGAGAGAGAGTTCAGGTTTAAGCGAGGTGAAGGGCAATAAGAGATCGATGGATGTGCGTCAGCGGCTTAAGTACTCAGAGGGCGTGGCCTCTGGCGCAACGCTGACGCCCCTACTGCCGTAAAGGTGTGATTGTATTCCTTCAGGTAAAACTGCACGGACGCAATTTTCCACAGTGATATGTTGCACCGAGTGACAAGACTAATAAGGAAACCTAAAACTTCTAATATTTGACACCACTCCATTTTTGTTTTTATTTCCAGAAGAAGAAGAAGGTGTCTTCTTCAGAGGTTTTTGTGTCGTTTCCTTCGGTAGTTCTTGGTGCAGTTCCACCACAGGCGATGGGGTGGGGGGTGGGGGGGGGCAGGTTGGCTCAATTGACTCAGTGCAGTGTGAACGCAAACCGCACCAGCTGAAAATGTAAACAAATGTTCTGAATTTTGATCCCCAATTGAACCGAGTCTCCCGGACTATCAGTTGAGAAAATGATCTTAGTGTAAATGTTGATGCTAAATAGGTGTCAGAGTGTATGGTTGTTTGTAAGTGGGCCTGTGATGGACTGGAGACACGTCCAGGGTGTGTCTCGCTTCTCTCCCAATGAGCACTGGAGATGGTCACATTGCTCCCCATGACCCTACATGGAACAACAGATAAAGACAATGGATAGAACAGATTCTTGTTGGAGCTTTGAACTTAAACTCTTTGGTCAGGATATAAAAAAAAACTGCCAAAATCGTATCACGAACTGTGATGTTTGTTGACCAAACCAGAGACCTCTGCTTTCTTCCTTTGCGGGTGTTAAACTTTGTCCTCCTTTGCTTAAAAAATTTCACCTGTTAGAGACACTCGAGTTGGGTCAAATGCTGTGTTATCATCCAGAATATGTGTTTCCAGGGTTTCTTAAAGATCCAGCACAGTCCACATTTTGTTCCGTTCATTCAATCCCCCCTTCCCTCCTAATCCTACCCCTCTGTGCTGCACAGTTGAACTTGTGCCCCCTGCCTTCTTGTTGACCTCCTCGGTGGAGTGCCGTGAACCCGCCACTGTCCCTCCGCTCCCTCTCTTCCTCCGCTCGTTCGAGCTCTTTCAGCGAGGCAGATTGCTGATCCCGCCTGGTCGCCCCTTGCCGTCTTACAGAAGTGTGAAAATAAGATGGCATTGGATCTATTAACACGTTGAGCTGAGTGTTAGTAAGGGGGTGGAGGGGTGTGTGTGTGTTGGGGGAGGCTAGCCTAGCTGAGACCACTCTCTCCTGAGGTCTGCCTTTCTGGCCCTGCTCTGGCCGGGAGTAAGGTGGAAGGTTGTGGAAAGGGGGGATAGCGTATTGGCAATTAGAGATGTCCGAGTGGGGGTGGATTAACCAAGAGGCACCGAGTGTTCTGGACAAGCTGGCACTTGTCCAGTTGTAATTTCACCTGTCTATCAACATCAAACCAATTGTTGCATTGATCGCAGCGGCGATCGATGGCTCTGTGTCGAGGCTTGCACGGGCAATCGATGAGACGCACGCCGGCAACTCTGAGAATTTAATCTGGGGCTGCTAATAAAGTTGGATCCCGTGACGAATGGGTTCGGGACGTGTCCCAACTGCATCTGCTCGCAACGGCGGCCCGTTTTGCTCCCGCTCAGACACGTGTGTGTTTGTACGCACACGTGCAACATCAGCCAAACCCGTCAGCATATTTTCTATTCATGAAGGTAAAACATAAACTGCCACATAAACTGCCATTTCTCAGATAACCTTGTTCCAATGTTATGATGACTTTACATGCGCTCACATCCACAGGATTTCACTCCTGAACTTGTTGGCACGGCGAGACGCGATGTGTGTCTCTCTTCGAGTGTTTTCTACCTCGGTGCGATTGCACGCCCACAGATCTACCAAGCTCTCGTTGCAACAGCAACAAATAAATAAATAAACCTCACAACTTTTTGTCACACTTCAATCACATAACATTACCCGGCCGCATGTTGGGAATTAATAGACGGTGTTTGCTGCTATTTGTCTGACTTTTCTTTTTTAGAAAGTGAGTATCCTTATAATTAGTACGGGAAGTGTTTGCGCGCGTACCTAACTGAATATTGGCCTTGGATTAAAAAAAAAAACATTATTATGCATTGTGCGCTCTGTTTGTCATCCTGGCAGAGGAAACAAATTCCACCATCGCCCCTCTGCTGTACAGCATGTGGGGCTCCTTCAGAGGGGCTGCTAACCAAGCAGATCAGACAAGATATTTACAGGTGTGAAAAGATGCATTTTTCTAATACAGTGTGAAATTCTTCTGTTAAGCGTGCTCTTTCCAGTACGCCTGTTCACAATGAGACGAGGGAGACAAGGACAGCGAGCGAGCGAGAGAGAGAGAGGATCCAAGAGGCGAATTGTCTTGTTTTTTTGGCTCTGTATTTTAAAACGAGCTGAGGCGTAGCTGAGCGCAAGTCTTAAGAAAAAGTGATAAAATATACAGTGAGAAAAGCTTTCAAAGTGTTGGGAAATTAAAGCGGAGTGCAGCAGCAGGGCGGGGGATGAGGGGGGGGGGTTGGTTGGTTGTCGGTGGGTGGTGGTGGAGCAGTGTTCAAGATGACTGCAATCTGCTTAGCTGACTCCAGAGAGGAGTCGTCCTGATCAGCCTCGGATTTCTCCAGAAGTAGCAGGTTCACGGTTGTTTCCGAGCGTCACGGATCAGTAAAATTCAGCAACTTCTCATGCAGCAGTTTAAAAAAAAAAAAAGACACGTTTATTTCTTCTTGTGGACTTCAGGGTTAAAAAGGGAAAAGAAGGATCAAAAGACAGCAGAAGGATGGGTAAGGGTTTTAGTGGAGTGGGTGGAAGAGGGTGAAGACAGGTGGGTTTAGGGGTGCTGTGCCCTCACCCGTGGAGCATGGCTTGAAGCCCAGACAGGAGGACTATGTTGGACGTGCCCTCCTCTCTGTGCAGAGAGGGCCCGTTCTGTGCAGGAGTCAGGAACAGCAGCATGCGGTTTGCCAACTCTCTGCCCTGTGAAAAACTGCCCAAGCTGCTAACTTCCTGCAACGAGTATTTGCATTAAGATAACTGAAGAATGTGTGAATTGTAGGTTAAAAGCCATAAGCTGTGAAAACAAGAAAAAAAAATGTTACGATAAATGAACTGAAACAAACCCGGTCGACCGCTAATTTTCACCATTTTCGTTCCCACCAACAACTGTGTGCAGGGTTTCTTTTGACGCCTCGCTAAATAAAACTCTGGCTCCTCTTTTATCAGTTTCTGCCAGTTGTGTTAGCAGTTTGCGCGACCGACGGCCCCCTTATTCTGCAGCCCTCTCCCACCATTTAAAGTGATGACACACGGCTTGGCGGGCAGCGCTACAGGGCATGCGGGCCCCCTAATTAATGGAGGCAATCTTGCAGCTTTCAACCAGCCTTACATTTCTTTTAATGAAAGGATTAATGCGGCGCATTAAGATGTATTTAACCTCCAGCACTTGCTCTGTTTCAATAAGTATTTAACAGCCCATTAAATGGAGTGGAGGGCTCAGTTAAAGCAGACAAAGGCCAATGAGCTGAATGAAGACCGAGAGGGTGTGCTGTTCACGCTTCGCATCATGCCTAAACAGCTCATGGCGAGCTGAAGGTCCAACAGAAGCAACAAAGAAGAGTTTTTATCTGTAAAATTGAACGTTTATATTTGCCTAAAGAGTGCTCAGCTTGCGTGGTGAGGTGACATAGTTTTAAAAAGATGTATGTGGTCTGCCCACATTGGAAGTCGAAGCCAGAAAATTTCGAAAATCTATTTTCCAAGTTGTTGATTTTACAAAAACAATCAAGCGTGCAAGTCGTGCCAGAGCCCCTGCTGAACAATGTTGGTATTGTTCACTTGGAAGAAGAAAACTGGCGTGGGCCGCTGCGTTTATCAATTTCTCCTTTCTCTTTTCGCCTACCACTTGTTTGTCATGGGATGGCGAAGGCCCCATTTTAGGCCTAGCAGGTTGTCTTGTTCGCATGGCAGCCACCTAAAATTAGTTCAAGCCACTGGTGTTTTTTTGTTGTTGTTTTTTTTCAGCTTTGCAATGGCTGATGTTTGCAGATACGACTTTTTCGGGGGGGTCATTACTAAAACAATAAAGACTAACTTGAAAGCTGTTTTCTTAGAGGCCTGAATTCCTTTTATACTAATTGCAAAGAAACAAATAAATCAAAATCCATCACCCTGCAGATTAAAATTGTTAAAGAAGATATAAATTAGAAACCAGAGTCAGAGCTGATAAAGTCGACAGCATGACAGACATGACAGCCTTGTTATGCACTTAAGTGTTAATTAGTTTTCAGATTCTCTGCTCCCTCCCCATCCACGTTCATCATCATATATTGAGAATGACGGGGCTCACTAGTTAAATACATTCCCTTTCGTGTGTCATTAGCCCCCACCTCCTCCCCCTGCAGGATGTGGCAGAACAGCTTTTCTCGGGTTGTCTCCCATTGAAGATGATTAGCCTCAAACATGCATTTCAGAAGTGTTTGTCAGGGCGACTAGCTCGCTGCAGAGAATCTGAGCAGCAGATGGATTTGTTTGGTGGAGGAGCAGACTGATGGTGGTGTGCATTAAACAAGAACACTGATCCCATGGCAGAAACCTTAAACATACTCTTTTAAATTCAACGCATCGCTTATGTTGTAGCCTGCAGGCATGCATCATGGTGCCGTGCCTGCAGCTGGAGAAAATGAGACAAAGTAGCAGTGGAAGAGAATTATGAGGTTCATGGTTGAGCAGACATCTAATTGTGCATGTTTCATGTGATGGCTTCTTTAATGCCGGTGTGTTAGCAGTGAAACAAACGTTTTAGTGCTGAAAAACTCCCCCTTTACATTATATTACCAAACCTGCCACCGTACACGTCACACTGGCGCCGTATAAGTTGCATCAGTCCAAATATGTCTAATAAAGTGGAAACAAAAAGTTGCTTCGCCGTATACGTCACATCTATTATGCATCACCGCTGACGCATCGCATTACACATCACCGCTAGCAGCCCAGAGACTGGGCCGGTGTTGTGCCAAAAAATCGATTGGCTGCCAGATGGCGGCCACGGGAGCGTGCACGGGAGGACTTTAACAAGAATTTAACAAGAGTAACACTTAGAAACAATTGTTTGCTTGAAATTATAGTAAAGGTGTGTCTCAGTTGAACTTTTCCTAAAAAAATGCACTTTGACGGTCAAATCAGCTGCATTTCAAAAGTCGTTTTGCGGAAGGGGGAGCGCGCAGCCGGACAACTCGCTGTGCATTTTATCGAAATTCAACAAGATTCCACCTAAAATCAATTATTTGTTTGCTCAGCATTATAGTAAAGGCTCAGTTGAACTTTTCCTTAATAAATGCACTTTAATGGTCAAATTAGCTGCATTTCGCCTGGACGGCACAGCGATATGCAGCTGATTTGACGTTTGGTCCAGGTGTTGCAGAGCGAGATGAAGGTGACTTGGAATGGCAAGTCAAGTTTCTCTTTAATAGCCTCTTTTATCTATTAATGAGACACTTTTTGCCATATTACTCGAGTGTCTGAAAATGGTAGTGTTCAATATTTTCAATTTAAGAATGAATGGAATGGTCAGAAGTCAGTCAAAATTTGGGTTATAAATAGGGAGCAGGGTCGCTTTGCTGTATAAGTTGCAGAGTATGCTAATTTATGCAAAAAAGTGCAACTTATACAGAAAAATGTGTGGTACGTATAAATTACCATTAGAAGTCACTAGTTTCAAATATTCTACATCTACATTTTTTAAAACAAAATCCCTCTGTAAACTAGCTTTGCCTCACTGTCCTCTGATTTGCAACAAAAAACTTTTATAGTTTATCATAATTCTCACTATCCTATCATTTAACTTTAGGCCTTTCAAAGTCCCACTCATGTATAAGAGATTATCTGTTTAGGCTTTATGTTGTTGTTTGTTGTTGGGGCGTCCGTGGCATGGTGGTAATGGCAGTCGTCCCCCGATCGGAAGGTTGGCGGTTCGAATCCTGGTTCCCCACACCGTGTGTCGTTGTGTCCTTGGGCAAGA
>JBBPBX010004640.1:0-25127 GCA_038048925.1 Garcialebias charrua
ATTCTCACAGATGCCTCCCTCACAAGTTCTAAATTGCCTAAAGGCAGCAGAGATGTTTTTGAACCACAGGGAGGTCTGAAGGGAATTAAGAAGCCGTCTGGCATCTCATCATCCTCATCTCTTTACAGTTGCAGGTATTCCCCGAAAGGTATGCAGTAATTAGTGTGAGGTCAGGGGAGTGTGCGGCCCCTTTCCCTCCTAAAGCAACATACTTTACAAAGTTGGATGCCACATGTTGCCAGACTTCCTCCAACAATTAGCAAAAATGTCCTGCTCCTTCATTCCTTTCTCTGCTGCCCTACTGTTTGCTCTCCTCCTCGAGTAATCTCTCTCCCTGATTCCACCACTCTGTTCACTCAGTGAGCCATTCCTTTTCTTCTGTCATTGTGAAAGCGTGACAGTCAGGAAAACAGACTTTAATGAGATGGAGAAAATGAAAAAGAAATTTAAAGTCCCTGACATCCTCCTCCGGTGAAAGCGTACCCATTTAGCATTTTTATGAGACTCTTTAGTCTTTTTGGTGAAACTGCGTAGAAAGGTCACTGCTGACAACTTTTCTGAGGCTTGTCTTGAATTAAACATGTCAAACATTCATTCGAGCACAATGAAATGCTGATAACTTTATTACCAATAATACAGTAATGGGCAATACAATCTGATGTCACAAGAAACATGTTCTGATGTTCTGTTTTCATAGGAATTATGTTGAAACGAGGGCTGGACGATATGGGCAAAACTTATCACAATATATTTCTTAATATTGGTTGATAACTATATAATTCCGATATCGATATAAACAATATAAAAGCCTCAGAAAAACTGTACAAACCGTACAAATGAATTAATGTTCACCTTTTATTTGTATTTAGCCTTCAAATTTTTTTTGAAATCACCATCAAATAAACGTGAAACTCTCAACTTTGTCAATGTTAATAGTTTTAAATTTGAACAACAACATAACCTAACTGCATGTGTTTCTCTTTTGATACAGCTGGGGGTGTTGTTTCAGGAGCACGTTGGCTCAAACTTTTATTGTGCTTCATCTTCTGTCTCTCAGCATATTCTATCGAGTGGAACAAGTTTGATGTGTTCCCACTGCTAGTTGGAACGACTCCGACACATTTTGTAGCACACTGAACCTGCAGTTTATCGGATCTTAGATAGCTTAACCACTTCTACATCGCCAAATTAGTCTTTCTTCTCTTATCAGTTATGTCATCTGCTTTCTCTTCGCTTTTGAAAGCTTGCTCAGTCACATTCTGACGGTCATGGGCACTCATTTTGAAACAAAAACTTAACGCGCGTTGGAACTTAGCCTTGCCTACCCTGCTACCGCTGACTCCTTTGAGCTGTGGTGTAACTGAAAAAGAAATGCGTCAGTGAAATGTTGTCATAGCATAATGTATATCAAAATATCGAAAATGTACCTAAAACTCATATCACATTATTGACTAAAGTATACTGTATTGTGATATATATCGATATCGATTTATTGTCCAGCCCTAGTTGAAACACATAACTTTAGCTGCAGTTAGCTTATAGTAAAAAAAAAAAAAAAAAGTTGAATTTTGAAAATAATATAAACTCCCCATCAGTAGTTTCTGTTTATATACAGTATTCATAACATTCCTTTGCAAAAAGGCGGACGATAATGTTTTTGCATATAACCCATTGGATGGATTTTAATGAAACTCAAAAAGTAATCCTTGGATGTACATCTACAACTTTCTTAATTTTTGGAGTCAACGCAATTCAAAATGGCCCTAAAGCCTTATAAACACAACTATGGCTGTAACTCAGTTTATCAGATACCAGGTAGTCCCCGATTTACGAGCGAGATCCGTTACAACGAGGCGCTCGTAAACCGGAAATCTCGTAATTTGGAACGGCCGCCACGCTTCTCGTAAGTCCGGAAATTCGCTCGTAAATTGGAACGGTTTTGCTAGCGCGACTACAAACACTCGTTTTTCATCGAAAAACTGCTTATGAGTGCATAAAAATGATCGGAAACGTGTGTCCACATGTTTAGCTAACGAACTGTGGTGAAAAAACACAGGAAAACTCAGTATTTTTTGCGTTTTTTCCAATAATTCGCCAGCTCGTAAGTCTGGAACCTCGTAGATCAGAGCGCTCGTAAATCGGGGACTACCTGTACTGTATTGAGCTAAAAGTTAAGGCTGTAGAAGCTGAAAATATTCATGACATGCATTTTGAGCGCGTGTCAGATTTAACAGTGAGATCGCACTGAACATTATTTTTCAGATTTACCCAGAATGACTTTAAGCCTATCATTTCTCAAGATAAGATTACAGGTAGTACCCGATTTACGAGCGCTCTGATCTGCGAGGTTCCAGACTTACGAGCTGCGAATTTTTGGAAAAAACGAAAAAAATACTGAGTTTTCATGTGTTTTTTCACCACAGTTAGTTAGTTAAGCATATAGACACACGTTTCCGATCATTTTTATGCACTCAAAAGTAGTTTTTAGATGAAAATAGAGTGTTTTTAGTCGCGCTAGCGAAAACCGTTCCAATTTACGAGCGAAATTCCGGATTTACGAGAGAAATGGCGGCCGTTCCAAATTACGAGATTTCCGGTTTACGAGCGCCTCGTTGTAACGGATCTCGCTCGTAAATCGGGGACTACCTGTATTACAATTTAGTCTGCAACTTGTAAGTTTTTCTAAGGTCACACTGATCTGTAACTCAGTGTTTGTGCTTTTGAAACACTGTAGTTTGCTGTGGATGAATTTAAAGCTGCATCCTTGGAACTTCTTTCCTGTCTGAGCTCGTTTATCTGCCCAGAAGCCTCTGGCTTTAGTCCAGTCCATCAGAACAATTCCTCTATTAGCTGCTCCTTCAACTGACCATGGTTAAAACCTCCCCAGGTTCTTGTGGCAGACTGTGTTCAGTTCTGCCCACTCCAGTCTTTCAGCCATTATGATGAAAAATTAGTCTCTATTATTCTAACATGAATAATTCCCCCATTGTTATTCTAATTGGGTGTGGCAAATGAGGGCTAAGCTTCCTTCTATCTCTCCACCAATTTTTCCACCTAGTTTCCCTGCTGCTCTGTGTACCCACTCCCACATTGCGTCCCTGCCAATTTTCCTGTGCCAGTTTGCATTGTAGGTGTTGTCATCCATTCACGGTGACACCCAGACCCCATGCAGAGCATATTGTGTTTTTCTGTGTCTTTGATGATGTGGTGCTGGAAAAGCCTTAGCTTGGACTTGGTTTTAAAAATAACCATTTGTCTGCCTTATTGGTGGCACTGGGGAAATACAGTAGATGGCTTTGTGATGTAAGAGCAATGCTGGAAAAGCTGTGTGGACATACAGTGAGTGGAGTATGTTTCCTTTACTCCCAAACAGAAAGAGCATAAGAGGTCAGGAAATTGTAAAAGACAACCATCAGTTTTATCTCTTTATACTGTAGTTCAGTACTTGTGTTCAGTTTAGGATTATTTGAGTATGTGGCTTTACAGTGATGGGAATATAAGATGTAGAGTAGGGATGCACAATATTAGATTTTTGGCCGATATCCGATATGCCGATATGTTAACTTATTCAGCCGATAATTGATGCTGATACCGATATTTTATATACTGTATGTTCCTTTGTCAGAACATAGCCCTCTTATTTAGGCTTATTTACCGTACTAAAAAATTGTGCAACAATTGAAAGAGCTGGTGACATATGTATTCAATAACAGCCATATGAGATGCAGAGCACTTTGACATATATTAAATGAAAAGTGTTGAATCTTATTTATTAGCATTAGTCACCTGCGATGCTGTCTCACTTGTGGAGGCTTGTTCCAGGTTCCTAGCTGCAGTGTGGGATCCTCTGCACTCCTGTGCATGAAGGACAGCCTTTTTAAGTTCAAAGTTTTTATCTACCCATTGTACCGTAAGACTAATCATGCTAACGGAGCTAACACAATGTCCAAATGTCTGTGGTAAAACTTACCCAACAAGTCATGCTATCAGCTTCTCAATGACGTCGGAAATGACAGCTTGTAACTCGGGTAATGTTACGTAGGAAAAATATCTCGGACTGCAGACGATGTAGTGAGGCTCAGCGTAGGCCATAGATCTTCGAAATCTGACATCCTCAACAACGAAAAATAAAACTTCCACACCACTGATGTTTTGAACCTCTCCACTGTGAGATCGGGTAGACACACGTGACATCATCACGTTGCGCTCCCGCTGAAATGTCATCATGTTGTGCTGCCGCTGCAGGCAAAAACAGCACCTTTTATATCGGCAAGTTATTTTAATGGAATGGCCGATGTCCGATATTGAAATTTTAACGTTAATATTGGCCGATACCGATACCATGCTGATAATGTTCTGCGTCCTTAACGTAGTCTAGATTTTTATCTAATTTGACATTTTAGGGATCCCAACTTAAAATCCTGCATTAAAACATTGACTTTTTAAATTTCTCTTTCAGCCAACATTAACAGCAACAAGTGCAGGAATACCACTTTATTACACATAATACCTCTTTTTAACCAAAGTAGTTCAGCTAGTTAAAGATGAGCATGTATTGTTGTATTTAATCAACAATTTATAGTTTTCATGTTTTTGGATCCCTCACTTTTGCAGTTGAAATCTTTAGAGCAGATAAAATTAGGTATTTTTTATGTTAACCTGCTTAATCCAAAACAAAACAGAAATTTTAAAGTAAATCTGAAACTTGAGTTAGTTTGGTACAATTTTATTATTGGTTTAACTTACGGTAGTTGAACCTTTGGACAGATGACCTTCAAACCTTAGCTTAAAACCAGCAACCTTATTTTCTCCCCAGAGTTAATTTAGTTTTGTTGTTATGCTAAATAGAGCTCATTCATTGATGATAACTTTGTAACACTTTGTATTGGGAAGTCAGCTGCAGATAATGCCACCAACCACCTTGACCACCATGTTCAGTGTTTTTCTTTTTATTGTGTGTATGCTAAATGGTAAATACGTGCCAATAAAATGAGTAAAACTCCTCAGCAATAAACATTTAACAACAAAACTAGCTTCCTCTATCTTTGATGCATTAAAGGAATAGACTGTTGACTCTGGAAAGCCTTGCTGTGCCATTTTCTCTGGTCAACGCTAGGGGTGCACCAATTTATTGGGCCCCGATTTCCTTATGTTTGGGAGATCGGAGATCAGCCGATACTTAACATAAGAAACCAATTTTACCGATTTTATTTTTGTAGTTTTAACAACAATTGTCTAAACTTCATTTATATTTTAGAGCACTACCTCATGGCCAGTTAAAACGAATTTGTGTTGTTTCTAGGATATTGCTGTTTTTCAATAACATACTGTAAATTGGAAAATTAAAGGAGATTTGTGACCTTATAAAACCTGACAGTGTCGCTTATAAAAGAAAATCGGTGTCAGCCAAAATTGGAATTGGCAGGTCAGACTTTTTAGACATTGGTGATCGGCCAAAAAACTGCAATCAGTGAACCCCTAATCAACACCACTAAAGTTACTTCTGTGTAAAATACCCTCACAATACGTCAGTGGGCGGCTGTGGCTGAGTGGTTAAAACAGTCGTCCTCCATTATAAGAGTTGGGGGTTCAATTCCACCAACAGTCACATGCTGAAGTGTCCCTGGGTAAGACACTGAACCCCAAAATGCCTCCGATGTGTGTCCTATTGGAGTATGAATGTGATAAAGCACTTATTATTCTTTTTACAGTGTATAGATATAGCAGAGTGTTGTATGAATGGGTAAATGAGGGCACAGATTGAGTATCTTGATCAGATAGATAAGTGCTATATAAGTGCAGTCCATTTACCAGTGAGGGCCTGAGCACTGATTCCACATTGTAACCTTACAGTGTTCTGCGTTACCTTCTAACACATGAACAAATATTGAAAATGTATTTATCAGGAATGTTTTCAGTGACTAGCTCTGTCAGGTAACCTACAAAAATGTGGGATATTATTGACATTGTCCATTCAGATTGCCTATTGACAGATATTCTATTGAGAATAAGGCCCTGTACACACGTAGCCGTTTATCAGTAAAACCGAACAGTTTAGCATGCGGTTTAGCCTTTCATCCACACGTGAACGCCGGTTGATGTAACTATAAACGAATAATAACAAAACTCCGGCCAAAGTGAAGATTTGAGAACTCTCCGCTTTCGCGTCTGCGTGTGTACTTTCAGAACGGACGTTTCAGCTCCAGCTGGAGCTGAAAGTCCGGTTCTGCCGGTTCTCCAGCTGGAGCTGACGTCACATGCTCGGAGAAAAAAAAGCACTAAAAAGTCAACATACCTGCTCTGACATGATTCCCAGTCGACATTTTCCTGCATTTTATTAACTTTGTACTCCAACACGGTATTTTAGTAGTTCAACCTTGCAGTCTGTCCACCCAAAGAAAGGAAAATAAATAACAGGAAGTCGCGGCTGAGTTCAAGGGTTGTGACTGCACTACACTGCTACTACACTGCCACCTATGGGTTCAGCATATTCATTACACGCTCTGTAGTGAAATAAACGGCACATGTAGACGAACATCCAAACATGTATGGACAGAGAAATTTTTTGTGTGCAAATATTCGTTTTTCAAACACCAGGCTACATGTGTACAGGGCCTAACATTGTTGTGATGACTAAGTGCTCACATTCATTGTACTATTTTAAAACTCCTAATTTAGCTTTGATACATTACCACAGTAGAGGGTTATTCCTGCTATACAATCATTAACCTCTCATTTTTTCTTCTAACTCAATGACACTTAAAAAAGACACGCCATTCAAACAGCCTAATGGTCATTTGTATTAAATATGCTGTGCCTAATTTGTACATATGATGTGTAGCCTGCAGTGTAAAAGTTTATTTTACCGTAATTGATTTCCTCTGTAATGTCATGACCTACTTTACCACCTTTGTTACATCTATTTGACAGGTACATGGTGAATGTGCCCTCTGCAGGTAACACACAATGACTGCCTTAGGGGATATGCAATGGGAATAAGTGCATTGAATAATAATATTATTTTATCTTCACTGAATGCATTAGACTAAGGGCTTTAGGACATACGAGTCATGTTTTTTATCATTATACATTGGTAGGTGTGCAGGTTTACATGTATAAGTAGTGATCCGTTTTGACATTTCACATTCAAAGTACAGTAATTAGGAAAAGTAAATACTCCATTCAGTCTGCGTTGTATATTGATTCTTTTATTTAAATAGCGCTGCTAATGTTGATGTAATGTACCAGTATGTAGAATTAGCTGTTGCACCTGTAATAGCATTTTTATTTCATTCAGAATGCGCCAACTCTCTTGCTATTATCGTGTTTGTGAGCTAAATTAAGACTTTCAAATTTGCCAAGAATATCGCTTTAATAATTTTGCACTTTCAACCTCTAAGTCCACTTGTCTTTGTCTGTCAAAGTTTGCTTGACATTATGGTTAATTCAATAAATTTGTTAAATTATACTTGCATAATTTATTGTTCATTTGTTAAAATAAACCCTACTAGATATATATCAATACTTTGTAGACTCCGAAAAAAGTTGAGTAGGAACATGAATAGTAAAATTCAAATTAACATAGCTTAAAAGGTAAATTGCATTTCCTATGAAGTGTTTAAACATCTATAGCCATTTTGCCATTGATAAGTGCGACTCCACTCAGCTCTCGTCTTATTGTGTGCACCTCACGTGTAAGTGATTTGCCACTGTGACTTGTTTCCCCCACTCTGGGTGGGATTGTTAATTGTTGGTATCGTAACTGGTCATTGTGTTTGAGCCACTCTGCCCATTGTGATCCTTAATCGATCTTTAATCCGACAAATTTCTCTAGCATATCCCGGCATTGCTTATAAGTCCATGTAGCCCATGCTGTGACATTATTTCCAATATTTCTGTAAATGTGCTAATTTGTTCTTGGGTTTCCTGAGCTATCCCATAATTATGCTGCTATAGGCTTAGACTGCTGGAGGACAAATTGACCACATTTCCTCGCTCTGCTGCTGTTTATACTTACTTTACTCTGCCTGTTTGTATTTGTAATTATTTCTATCCTTAACATGTTTTTCTTTTGTCTTTCCTCCAATGTGTTCATTTGTTTCCACTTCCTGTCCTCTCAAACCCCAGCCAGTCGAAGCAGATGGCCACTCGTTCTGAGCCTGGTTCTGCTGGAGGTTTTTTCTTGTTAAAAGGGAGTTTTTCCTTTCCACTGTTGCCAGTGTGCTTGCTCAGGACGGGAGACTGCGACTAAGTGAAGATTCCACGCAATCTGCTGCTTCCTAACCCTCAATTTACACTACATGTGTTCCGGCTCCGGTCCGCTTCGGTCCGACCTCCGCAGCAAATACGCACCCATTATAATCAATGAGAGCGTTTACACTGGCTCCGCACGGCGGCGGCGAGCGGACGGCAGTCCGTCAAATTAGGATCCGATCCTATTTCTGCCGGACGCCGGAGCTGTGCCGGAGTCAACTTTTAAAGATTACGTCGCACCAACAGGAAAAGGAACGAGCACAACATCCGTATTTACAAAATAAAATCACCACGGGCGGACTAATCCTAGCTCTATACGGATTTATTTGTACAAAAATGCTGTCAAACTATCATTTATGACTACGCCTACAAACGCAATACAAGAAATAAAAATAAATAAATAAAAAAGTATTTTATTCTGAAATGTAATAAATCACTTCCTGTCGCTCAAACCATGTCCTGTCGCTCATTTACGAGAGAAGATCAACAATCAAACTCTACTGTTGTTCTCCTTCTTCCACCGAATGAATTGTTTTGTTCTGACTTCATTATTTATCACTTGATTTATCGCGCGATCTCGCAATTCCCGCGCATGCGTCTCGGAGCGGCGCATCCAGGCGGACCGGACCGGAGCGGAGGTAGTGTAAAACGCTCAGCTGCGACCTGCGGTGCGGAGCCGGAACGCATGTAGTGTAAATTCCGGGTTAGATAGATCACTTTTAACAATTGTTATATTTATTATCTGCAATGATTTTATGGTGATATTCTTTTTTAAATTATTTTTGTTTTTAAACATTTTGTATGTTGCCTATGTGTTGCCTGTTGTTTCACAGTTTGTACAGCACGTTGGTTGGCGTTGTCACTGTTTTAAGTGCTCTATAAATAAAAGGGTATGGTATGGTAACAATTTCCTGCAGGAGCAATAAAGTTCTGTCTTATCTTTTACTAATTGGCCTGTTTTCTGTTGTGAGTTGGTGCTATATAAATAAACTGAATTGAATTGAATTGAATTTATTGTGGTGCCATCCAGCTCACACTGAACACTAACATAGGCCAATGAAGTTAGAAAGGTCTACCTCATTATTGGTCCACGGCACTAATTTTGGAGCGTTCATACCAGAAACCAGCAAAAACAAGACACACAAGACGATCAGAGAGGAAGTGGAGGTTCAGATATAGTTTGCAATTTTGCTGAGGGGGTCATCCAGTGGAGTAGCTCTGCTGGCCAATCAATGGCCGCTGTCTGCTTACGTTAAAATTGGCATCTCAGAGCACCGGCACTGGGCAGGCCCTTAACTGGTGCAGTGTGGTGTGTAACGCTGAAAATACACTACACACGTTACGGCTCCGCCCCGCTCCGGTCCGACCTCCGCAGCAAATACGCACCCATTATAATCAATGACAGAATTTACACTGGCTCCACACGGCGGCGGCGAGCAGCGGAGAGCGGACGGCAGTCCGTCAAAATTAGAAATTTTTCTATTTCTGCCGGATGACGGAGCTGTGCCGGAGTCAACTTTTGAAGATTACGTCGCACCAACAGGAAAAGGAACGAGCACAACATCCGTTTTTACAAAATAAAATCACCACGGGCGGACTAATCCTAGCTCTATACGGATTTATTTGTACAAAAATGCTGTCAAACTATCATTTATGACTACGCCTACAAACGCAATACAAGAAATAAATAAATAAATAAAGTATTTTATTCTGAAATGTAATACATCACTTCCTGTTGCTCAAACCATGTCCTGTCGCTCATTTACGAGAGAAGATCAAGGCAGCAGTCTCTACTGTTGTTCTCCTTCTTCCACCGAATGAATTGTTTTGTTCTGACTTACTTATTTATCACTTGATTTATCGCGCAATCTCGCAATTCCCGCGCATGCGTCTCATAGCAGCGCATCCATGCGGACCTGAGCTGAGCGCAGGTAATGGAAATTGGACTCGCACAGCTGCGACCTGCGGAGCCGCTTGTAGTGTATTTTGGGCGTAACTGAACAGGGGCAAAGCACCATAATATCTAGACAGCTAGGTTAAAACTGGGGTAGATTCAACATAAAAGTAAAAGTTTAGAAGATTTTTTAAGCGAGTTACACATAAAATGTCTACAGTACATGTAAAGTTTGAGGTTTTTTTTGTTCTTTGACAGTAACATTTTAATTGTATTACAGTATGTCTGAAAAGTGAGTGGATCATAGTGTTTATTATTTTTCAGCCATTTCAAGCTCTATTTGAGTTTTTTTTTTCTGTTATTTTTTCATGATATACAAACTGGAGTTGTATTAGCTACCTAGTTAATATCGTCTGTGACTGAAATATACATGATGTTAGAAGTCTTAACCATCTTGAGCCAGTTGTGGCTTAAACCTATACAAAGAATTTCAAATAAAAATGATGGCTTTATAGACTTCACATTAAGATGGAGTCTATTGCTCAGTGGGCTGGTTCTACATGCTTGGCAGTGTAAACAGAAAAATTACTGTCAAACTTGATTTTACGTTGTTATTTTTATATTACAGTTAGTCCTCGAGTTACGGCGGTCTCGACTTACAGCGATTCGGTGTTACGAACGTCCGTAGGAACGGAACTCGTTCGTAAGTCGAGGACTATCTGTATTTTGTTTAGATGTGGTTTTGTTGTGTTTTGATACTTTCTCAACCCATTCCTCTCATGTTATCAACTGTAGTGCACTTATCAACATGCCAATGGCGTAATCTAAAATCTGTGAAAATCAAGACACACTTTATTTGATTCCCCTACTCCTATTTACCGGTAAGCATCAAACATGCTTTTTGTGTGTGTAAACTAGTGGGAGAGTACAGACTTGGCACATGGACTGTAAAGCCCTGGTCTGCAGTACTAATGAGGTTAAACAGATATACATTACAGCCTCTGTGCAACCTGGAGGCATGTCTATTTGTTGCAGAAATCTGTTTACTGTGGTTCAGCAAATTATCATAGTAGACACATACACTTGTCCCAAAGCGTGCTGAGGTTCTGGCCCTGTTATCGTTAGAAATTATCTGAATTTAGAGTTGTCTTGTAGGTCTTGACTTGAACCTCCTCTTGCTAGACCAAGAAGGTAGAGAAATGGCCACTTCATACTCATAATACATTTTGAAATTGCACTGAACATTCCTTCATTCATTCAATCTTTATTTATACAGGTTAGTCTCATTGAGCCTCGAGGACTCATTTTCAAGAGAGACTTGTTAAGAATGACGACAACAGTAGACAACAATGATAACAGTAGACAATCATAAAAGAAAGCATACAGATTGAAAAATAAAAGGAAGAAAATTATCTTTATTATATTAAAATCTTTTAAACTCCATGTGGAAAACCTAGTAAAGAAACTGAAAGTTAAACTGGGTTTCTTTTTCAGAAACAGATCATGTCTAACACTGAATGTTAGGAAACGCCTTGTATCTGTGACTTTCCTTCCCTCCATTGATTACGGTGACATTCTCTACATGAATGCTCCTACAAGCACCCTGCGGATGTTGGATGTTGTCTACCATGGTGCTCTAAGATTCATAACTGGCTGTGATTATCGTACCCACCACTGCACCCTGTATTCACTGGTTAACTGGACATCATTAACCTCACGCAGACTCTTCCACTGGTACATTTTCATCTTTAAATCACTTCTCGGTCTGCTGCCCTCATACATCTCCTCCTACATGTCTTTACGTGAGTGCAGCTACAGTGTGCGCTCTCAGGACATGATTACCTGCAGTGTTCCGTCAGTGAGGACTGAACTTGGAAAAAGGGCCTTCTCCTACTCTGCTCCTGCTTCCTGGAATATCTTACAAAAAGATTTGAAGCTCTCGGCCCTGACCTCCCTAAATGGTTTTAAAAATCTTTTGGAAACCTGGCAAAAACCATTGCAGATATGTTCCTGTTTTTGATTTTGTACATCTACCTTGTGGTGTTTTGCTAGTTTTGATACTTTGCATTTCACTTTCTATTTCTCTCCTACGTTTTTTTTTTCTTTTTTTTTTCTGTTGTTTGTTGTTTAAGGAAATTCTACCATTGCTGTTCATCATTCTTTAGTTTGTAGCAGGTCGCTTTTGTAAATGAGCCCTCGAGGCTCAATGAGATTTACCTGACTGAATAAAGGTTGAATGAATATAAAAAAAGGAAGAAAAACAGATACATTATAAAGTGATGTAAAATACTAAAAACAGGAACATGTCTGCACTGGTTTTTGCCATGAACTTAACAGATGTTTGAAGTCACTTTGAGAGGTTGAGGTCGAGAGCTTCAGATCTTTTTGCAAGATATTCCAGGAAATGGGAGCGGAGTATGAGAAGGCCATTTTGCTTAGTTCAGTCCGCACTGAGGTTACACTGCATGTAATAATGTCCTGAGAGTGCACACTGTAGCTGCACACATGTAGGAGAAGATGTATGAAGGCAACAGACCAAGAAGGGATTTAAAGGTGAAAATGTACCAGTGAGAGAGTCTGGGTGAAGTTGATGTCCAGTTAACCAGTGAATACAGGGTGAAGTGACGAACAGTTCCTAGTCATCTGATGCTTACTTCAAAATTCTTCAACTCTAGCAAAATCATGGTACTTATTAACTTTAAATATCAAGTCTGTTGTTTTTTATATTTGTTAACAATAAAACCGATACACGTCTTGCCTTTAAGTTCTAAAAAAGAACAGTACGGTAATGCTTATCAGATACACAGTTCTTTAATCTATTAAATAATACTAAATGGTAAATGAATTGTACTTGCATAGCACCTTTCTATCTATTCACAATACTCAAAGCGCTCTACAACACAATATGTGCCCTCATTGACCCATTCATGCAGCACTCTACTACATCTCTACAAACCTAATCGAACAAATCCTTCTATAGAGAATAATCAGTGCTTTAGCTCACATTCATACACTGACGGGACACATCAGAGGCAGTGAGGGTTCAGTGTCTTGCCCAGGAACACTTCAGTATGTGACTGCTGGTGGAATCAAGCCCTCAACTCTCCCATTGGTGGATGGCCGCTCTGACCACTCAGCCACAGCTGCCCAAAATATCACACAATAGTCTTGTTACATTATACCTACTTACAGACTAAATTTGACAGATTTACCTGTAAGATAATTAGCATCAGTTTATTTTTCATTCATTCAACCTTTATTTATACAGGCTAGCCTCGTTATCCATCCATTATCTTTCCCCGCTTCTTCCTTTTTGGGTTACTGGTGCCCATGTCCAACAGTCACTGTGCAAGAGGTTGGGGACACCCTGGACAGGTTGTAAGTCTATCACAGGGACACATAGAGACAAATGAGACAAACAGCAACTCTCTCACTCACACCTAGGGTCAATTTGTGTACCAATCAGCCTAACATGCATGTTTTTGGTTTGTGGGAAGAAACCGGAGTACCCGGAGAAAACCCACACATGCACAAAGAGAACATGCAACCTCCACCCAGAAAGGTTCCCAGCCAGGATTTAAACCAGTGACCTTCTTGCTGAGAGGCAGCAGCTCTACTAACTGAGCGTAGTGCTCAGATGTGCTGAAGCATACCTTCTATTTATCTTTTCGCAGCATGGTTATAGTGTTATTTTATTGCTGTTAACAGCAGACCTTTTCCCATTGAATGCTTCTGGTTTTGATTAGGTCCTTCTACCCAATGTTCTTACTTTTGTAATGCCACCCATTCCAGATTGATTCGTAGAACAAGCTGAATTGTAGTCAAAAGTATTTGACTACTTTTTTTCTTGAACTTGGAAGGGATCAAACTCATGCTTGAATATTTTTTTTCTAGCTCTATTAGCCTAAATCCCTCTGTCCGAATGTAGCCTGGTCTCTCCCATCCTCTGATTTTTCTTGGCTGCATTTTTTCATGCATTTACCTCCAATACAGTACTTTAGCACCTCTCTGTCCTTAACCAGCAGTTTAAAAATGAGCTTTGTGACAAGTTCACTGAGTGATTCTGGAGGAGTGTCCATCCTCCTCCTCTTTCCTCTCTTGAGTCAAAGGGAGTAACATGTGCTGGAATGTAAAGAATGCAACTGAAACAAAAACAATAGAAAGAAAATGAGCTTATGACAGATGTTCAGCCTCATCAAAATGGTCCAGAAAAGCATTCATTACAGTATATTGTTTCACTTTTACCAAATGCTATATCTAAGGAGACTCAGACAGCAGTAGTGCCTGCAACAAATAATTGTTGAGTTTAACAACAATTTATCTGTAGGATCTTTAAACATAACACCCGTTCTTGGAAATAGGTGAAACTCTTTCTTTGATTTAGACATAATTTATGTATTTTCAGACTCTGTATGTTTAAATCTTCCAGTGATTAAATCTCAGGAATGAGTTCTCTGAGCCAGGAGTTAATGGCAACATATTTAAACAGACCGGTAAGATTTATTGAGGCTTAAAAGATTTCATTCTGAATAAATGTCTTTTTCTATAAATAAATCTTTGTCTCTCATTAATATTTTGACCCTGAATATCACAGTGTCATTTATCCATACTTTCAATGACAAGTGTTGCGGATGGTCTACCAACAAAATCAAACGTATGTAAAGAGGAAGGTTGCATTTTGTGTCTCACGCTGTGGTGCATGAATTGAATAAATTAATAGCCACATGCTCTGATTTAAGTGAATTATTAAGTTTTAGGGTAATTAAAAATACTTGCTTGCAGCCATTGTGCCATTCTTAACCTTATTAAATGTGGGGAACCACACATTCCATTAAGTCTTTATGAGCTGCTGACTCAGTTTACAATGCTACTGTAATCCCAAAATAGTGCTTGTAAGGATTCCCAACTGCTAAAAAAGTACTTTACTATTTGTCTCTCATGGTGACAAATGATTCTGGGTGCTAATGGAGGATCTAGTAGCCGTGTAGTGGCTTTGCATAAGACTGATTATTTGTTTTCTGGCTCAGATAACCTCACCAGGGCACCAAAATGGGAAGAAGCTGTAAGATATATGATCCATGCTGTTTCAAGTCCCTACCATATAGGGAGATTAGTCACCGACCAGATGACATGCAACTACAGTAGATGGCGTAAACACATTTATAAGTGTTGCAAACTTGTAACCTTTCACCACACAATTAACAGACAACTCTAAATTCCCCTCCCATGTCACTACAAAAGGACGCCAATATGTAATTGCCTGTGCTTATGTTTGTTTGTCTTGATCTAAAAACTATCTCACAAACTATAATTGGATTTTAATTAAACTTCCAGAAAGTATTCAACGGATGTACATCTACAACAAAATAACTTCGATTCAACCAAGTTCAAGATGGTTGCAGCTAATCAACCTTAGCAACCACAGAAATGGGTACAACTGAGTCAGTTTTACAGGTGTCGCGTTAAAATATGGTGTTACTAATCCCCACCACACAATAAAGCTCTTACAGAGCTTTTCATTAATACACGTCTACTCACTACAGACTCATATTCAGGCTACTGCTTAATCTGTCCTACAGATTCAGATTCAGATTCTGTTTATTATCGCCATTGTCAATGAACAGGATTCACAGACTAGGAATTTGCTTCGGCATAACGGTGCATAAAATATAGAAACATAAAACATAAAAAACATAAACCATAAAACATCAATACAATCGATACAATATTCAGTGAACAACAGGTCAATCTTTAGCAAATCACACCTTTTCTCTTTCTCCTTTCTCAGTTAGTGAGGTTAATAAACTGTCAAAAGGTCTAGACTCTAAAAAATCTGCAGGACCAGATTAACTTTATTCCACCTTATTTCTTAAGACTGGCTGCTCACATCATCGCAGCACCAGTGTCCCACATCTTCTTTCCATAAGCCAAAACTCCATTCCAGATGCTTGGAAAGCAGCCTTCGTTCTACCTTTGCTGAAGGGAGGTGACTCCACCTCACTGAACAACTATCCCATCTCTAAACTCTGCATTTTAGCCAAGGTTCTAGAAAAACTGATTAACTCTCAAATCAAAAAGTATTAGAACTCATTTATCATCTTACTTCTCCATCAATTTGGTTTCAGGAAACTGCACAATGACTGCTTCACTGAAGGTTTTTAAGGACATTGTTGAAGCACTGGATGCTAAGGATTATTGTGCTGCACTCTTCTTAGACCTGTCTAAAGCTTTGGACACTGAGGATCATGACATCCTGTGTCATAAGCTCTAAGAAATTGGTTTGTCATACCATCGGTTGGTTCTCTAACTATTTTTCAGATTGGAGGCAATGTGTTCAACAAAATGGTATTTCCTCCAGTTATTTAACAGTCAACAATGGTGTACCACAAGGCTCAGTCTTAGGACCCACCCTCTTTACAATCTACAGGTACATAGGTAATTTAGGTCAGAACATCCCTTATGCTTCCTTACATTTCTATGCTGATTACACAGTTGTTTTTTGTCGAGCTAAAGCAGTTGCTAAGGCTTTCCAGCTTTTGCATTCCGCTTTCTACATCATCCAGTCAGATTAGTTTCATCTCAAACTTGTCCTAAATGCTGACAAAACCAAAGGGATGCATTTTTCAAAAAGTTAGCCAGTCCCAGCAGTCCTTCCTCTGATTTTATCCTCAAATGGTGTCCCTATTGAGTTTGTTGATTCCTACAAATATTTGGGTATGTTGGTCAACTTGCATCTCTCTTTTAAGCTTCACGTGGAAAACCTAGTAAAGAAACTAAAAGTTAAACTGGGTTTCTTTATCAGAAATGGGTACTGTTTAACTCTGAATGCTAGGAAATGCCTTTTAATTGCAACTTTCTTTCCCTGCATTGATTACGGCGACATTATCTATATGAACACTCCTACAAGCATCTTGCAGATGTTGGATGTTGTCTATCATGGTGCACTTAGATGCGTAACTGGCTGTAACTATCATACCCATCACTGCACCCTGTATTCACTGGTTAACTGGACATCACTTAACTTCACCCAGACACTCCCACTTGTACATTTTAATCTTTAAATCACTTCTTAGTCTGTTGCATTCATACATCTCCTCCTACATGTCTCTATGTGAGTGCAGCTACAGCGTGTGCTCTCAGGACATTACATGTTGTGTTCCCTCAATAAGGACTGAACTAGGCAAAAGGGCCTTCTCCTACTCCGCTCCTGTTTCCTGGAACAGCTTGCAAAAAGATTTGCAGCTCTCGACCTTGACCTCTCTAAGTGACTTTAAATATCTGTTAAGTTCCTGGGAAAAACCAATGCAGACATGTTCCTGTTTTTAGTTTTCTACATCGCCTTACAACCTAGCTGTTTTTTCGCTACTTTTCCTTTTAATTATCATTTTGATTACTATTTTATTTTCACTTGTTATAAAAATAACAATAATATGTACACATCCCTTATGATTGTCTATTGTTGTTGTCCATTGTTATCATCACTCTGTTAAAATTCAGGTCTCTCTTGTAAATGAGTCTCTGAGGCTCAATGGGATTAAACTGTATAAATAAAAGTTGAATGAATAATACCTGTATACAGTATTATTTTACATTGTTAGTTTTTAGCGTATATCTTAGATCTTTTAGCATATTTAGCATTCATTTAGCGTATACCTTAGTGTATATCTGCGATCCTTGTATACTGTTACTTTATACTCTATATTTTTGCTATTTTTGGGTGTAACTGGGTCCTTGAGTACACACTTTTGTTCCAGCTCATGTACCACATGTGATGCAAATTACAATAAAGATACTTGAACTTAAATTTTGTTTCATAATCTTACATGCAATACAGTGAGCAATCCATCTATTTTCTTTACCTACTTTTTCTTTTTTGCGTCACATGTAGCTGGTGCCTATTTCCACTGATATTGTGTGAGAATGTTGGGTACAGCCTAGACGGGGTTCAAGACCATTTCAGCACCACATAGAGACAAACAAGACAAGCAACCACTCACACTCTCACCCACACCTAGTGCCAATTTTAGAGATATCAATTAACGCAATATACATGTTTTTAGTCTATGAGTGGAAACTGGAATACCCTTGGAAATCCCACACAAATTCAAGGAGAGCATTCAATCTCCACACAGAAAGGCCGGGAGGTCCTTCTGTAACCTTCTCACTGTGAGTCTACAGCTTACAGTTACAGCCCCGCCCTGCAGTCTGGAACGAGTGAAANTATTCTATTGTTAAAGTTGATCTTTCTATTTATGTATTTATTTATTTATTTTATTAATCTGATATCAGAAAATATTTAGCTGTTTCAAGGCTGGAACTTTAGGATTTCAGGAAAATACCACCTTCTAGTGGGTCAATGTGGTAAGTACCAGTAATTTCTGGAATAGTCTGGACCTCCTCCTGTAGAATATAAAGCAGAGACCCTCCCTCTGAGAGCAACACAAAAAAGAGATTCAACAGAGATCAGTCTCACAAGAAGAAGACTAAAGAAGATGCTGAACCCTCATGCATTCAGACTTGCTTTAAGGCCAATCATGAGCCTCGCCTGGCCTGCTCGCAGTCTGTGGCCTGAAGTCAGACCTCTGCTCCACCAGCAGGATCTCCTGCAGGAGATGCGCAGCAGTTTGCAGCTGATGGACAAAATTCAACGCCAGATCCTGGAGGACACAGAGCCTTTCAGGAGCAGTGTGGTCCTGCAGCCAGTCTCCTACCAGCTGGACAAAGAGGGAGACCACTTTGGCCTGACCCTGGACACTCGAGGCTTTTCTCCTGAGGCGCTGTCAGTCAAGCAGGTGGGCAGGAAGCTGAGAGTCGTGGGGAAGTCTGAGAAGAAGCAAGAGGACCAGAAAGGCTCCTACTCTTACAGTCTGCAGGAGTTCAGACAGGAGTTTGATCTTCCTGAAGGGGTAAAACATGAAACTGTCAGCTGCTACCTTTCTCCAGATGGAAAACTCCACATCCAGGCAGCCAAAGATCCAAGTGTTGAACCTGAGAGAGAGCTGGCTATCAAGAGGAGCTCAGAGGAACCACAGCAGAGAGAGGAGTCACAGGAAGAACAGGCTCCACCAGAGACACCTGACAAATCACAGAACTGAACACATTGAAATATTTTTGTGTTCTGACATGTTGAATGTTTTTTCCATTGATTTTGTTGACAACTTTTGTACATGTAAATAAACCATTTAAAACATGGATGTTGCTTTTAATGTCAGTTCTTTTTTGTTTCATGTCCTTTAAAATATGCATTTGAATAGAGATTTCTAAAGCTTAATAAATTGGAAGTGTCACCCTATAGAGTGAACATGTATACATTAGTACAAAAGATTGTTTAAAATATCATGAATTTTAATCATGAGGTAATATTGATTTCAAGTATTAAATGGAATAATTTACATTTCTAAATTGACTGAGTGTTCATCAGAGAAAAAAAATATTTTAAATGGTATTTTGAGTTTCTAAGTCCCTACATATATTTTTCTACTTTGACAGCAAATTATAAAAAATATGTAGGTGGATTAATATTAAATCAGATATTTGACAAGAGTCAACAATACATCTAAAAAATTGGTATCAGTGACCGTAGTGTTCAACACAGAAAATGTGATTGAAAAGTCCATGGAGGGAAGGGGAGGAGACAATGGGAAAGGGATAGGTGGGGGAGGGCTGCACAAACTGAATGACTGTGCAAAGATGAGCTAAGTAATAAAGACCACTGAGCAAGACTCTGTGACCACTCTGAAGGAGTTACAAGATTCAACAAGTAAGACTGAGCGTACCACTGTTGTCAGACTTCTTCACCAGTCTGCGCTTTACTGGAGAGTGGCAATAAGGGAAACTTGTATATTATATTCATTCATTACACACAGACTGATATATTTCAAATGTTTATTTATTTTAATGTTGCTGTTTATAACTGACAGTGACAACTAATGAAAATCCCAAATTCTGTATCTCAGAAAATTTGAATACTGTGAAAAGGTTCAATACTGAAGACACCTGGTGTCATAGTCTAATCAGCAAATTAACTCAAAACACTTGCAAAGGCCTTTAAATGTTCTCAGTCTAGTTCTGTAGGCTACACAATCATGGGGAAGACTGCTCACTTGACAGTTGTCCAAAAGACGACCATTGATACCTTACAAAAGGAGAGCAAGACACAAAAGTTAGTTGCTAATGAGGCTGGCTGTTCACAGAGCTCTGTGTCCAAGCACATTAATGGAGAGGTGAAGGGATGGAAAAGATGTGGTTAAAAAAAGTGTACAAGCAATAGAGAACACTGCCCCCTGGAGAGGATTGTGAGTCACAGGGTCCACAAGAGACACCCAACAGATCATGGAACAAACCTGAAACCAGGATGATTCATTTCCTGTTGTGGCCATTTAGATTGTGTGTTTTCTTGGTTATTTGCGTTTTTTGGGCCCGAGCTGCAAAGCGCTGCGAAGGCCTATTGTAATCACTCTGTTAAGGCCCGATTTGCAATTTTTTTCTGCCAAATGAATTGGCACTTTGGGTGCCTTTTCATATCCCAAAACTCACCAAATATGGCGGCCGCATCAGGTCTGGTGAAAATTTACGTATTTTGAGGGCGTGGCAAAAATCGCAACAGAAATGACTCAAGAGCACCACCTAGAAATTTTCAAAATACCTTCCGCATTGTTCTTAGTTTGACGTAGAACAGGGGTGGGCAATTATTTTTTCCATGGGGCCACATGAGAAATAGAAAATATTGTGGGGGGCCGGGCGAAATGACATAATTCAATACTGCATATTAATAGTATTTCTTTATTAAAAGCAGTAAATATCATTGTTTAGACAAACTGGTAAAAGTATTAGTTATGATTAATCAACAAAATAAAAAGCATGAGTGGACATTTTTGAGGGCTAACGTTGTCTTGTGACTTAACAATGCAATCATGCACATTGCGCATGTCTTGATTTACATATTGCATCATTTTGTACGTGAATTTTAAAAAGACATCAAAATTAAAGCAATGCAGTCCACAAATGAGGTAAAATTAGAAATACTCTGATGCATGCTCAATAATCCAGGTAGAAAAATCTAAAAAAGCTAAGTCTGGGCCTCTGGACATTCAAAAAATAAAACAAAACAAAGCAACAAAAAATGTAGAAACGTTTCGTCTTTCGTCCGAAAGACTTCCTCAGTCTGAGTTGCTGTATTCAGCTCAGTCTTATAAAATTAGAAACTATTTTTTTGTTGTAACTCCCCTTACGGGGGCCGGTCAGAGTCAACCAAAGGGCCACATGTGGCCCTGGGGCCTTACAATGCCCAGGTCTGACGTAGAATCATGAAATTTGGTACACTTGTCCTCCTCATTTGGACAAACTTCTCCTAGGGATTTTGCTCCATCAGGTTCAAACTTGGCCGGTTTCTTCATAAGGCATGGGAGACCAAAAGTTATCAAAACGTTTTATTTTGAAGCATGCTGAAGGGGTGGAGCCAGACGTCAGTTAGACATCTTACCATGAAAAACGAAACGCTAATAGCACCTACACAAAAACTGTCTAATTACAGAGGTGGCCATAACGTTGATCGCCATCTACCGGTTGATCGCGGAGACATTGCTGATCGATCGTAGCTTGACTTTTTTTTTCTTTTCGCAGCGTGACTTTAAAAAATTGTCAGCCTATCAAACATCCCGTTACTTGATTGACATACAGGGCAACCAATCAGATGACAATGAATCTTGAGTTTTAGCCTATCAAACATCCCGTCACTAGATTGACATACACGGCAACCAATCAGAAGATGAGCTTTAGGTCATCGCTCATGCGTGAAAACAACAGCGCGAAAGCGAAACGCAGCAAAACATACAAGCGAAAACAATTATATTTCGGACTGTTTATGGAAAATACGACATCAACTTCCCACTGAAAAGCCAGCAGAGAAAGAGAAAGGTGGAGGAACTAAAATCCCAGTTGTCCGGACAGCAGTCCTTTTTCACTCACCCAACTTCCGGGTGCTCACCAAAGCATCGTTCCAGGTGAGTGACGCTGTGATGTTTCTCTGCACGCTTAAGAAACATACTGGTTGGGAGTTGACGTCGCTTTATTATTCAAATCATACGAGACACTTTTCATACAGCATAACCTTGACTTCTCTGCACTTTTCCCTGTCCCGCAGCGTGCGCGTTTGTGTCACACTCTTTTGCGGTGCGTTCAGGGACAGTCTGTAACATAAATGCATAAGCACCGCTGTATACTGTACTGTACATTAAATCTCTCCATACCAAAAGAGCCATTTTTATGCCTTCGTTCACTAAATTAAACGTGTCCGGAGCCATAACAACCTGCTACAACTGTGGTTATCAACTGGTGGCCTGTGGACCACTTTAGATTTGCTAGAAGGGGCTTTTGTAGAGATGACATTTATTAAAGTAAAAAATACATAATGATTTTTTAACATTTATTAAAGTAAAAGACCAGATTCTTATGAAGAAGGGAAGTGGGGATCAGTTTCTACCATCTTTTTTAAATAAAAAATTCTATATTGCTGTCACCACCACCAGGCACTTCATGTGGTCCCTGCGGGCGACGTTGGTGACCCCTGATTTATTATATGTGTTGTGCAATATTGGCTTATTCAGTTATGCAAGGTACATCAACATACAATGGCCCTCATTCACGAAAATGTTCTTATTTTTATCCTAAATTTCTCCTACTTTTGTTCGTATGAAGCGTTCGTACGAACATGCCACGTCAGATTCAACAAAGTCTTCTATCCTGAGGAAACGTGTGTAAATGGGTTGCGTAAATTTAATGAATCCCACCTGTCCTAAACAGCTGCGCGTGCACGCGTAGAGGTCATTTACATAATTCCCACCCCTCAAAACACCATATAAGGCCACGTTTCCTGCCTTCTGACAGCAGGAAGTGTCCATTCATTCAAACTCAAGAAGTAAAAGGAGGAACTTCACGCGTTCGGAGATCTGCTCTCAGTGGCGCTGTGGCTACCCCCCCACCCCCCCGCAAGTGTCGGATGGTCAAATATCTTTAATTTTAGTGTACTGTGTTACATTATAGTTTCACTTATTCAGAAGAGCCGTGGCGCACCGCTATCGGATGGTCAAATATCTTTAATTTTAGTGTACTGTGTTACATTATAGTTTCACTTATTCAGAAGAGCTGTGGCGCACCGCTACCCCCCACCCCCCCACCCCCCGCAAGTGTCGGATGTGTTTTTGAACAGAAGCATTTTAAAATGTCTCGAAACTACAGTTAACTTCATATTAATATTGTAGTGCATATGTTGTGTGTCCCGTGGGTCGTACAGTATCAGAAATCAAGAATAAATGGTTTGATCTGAAAATGGCTTCAAACAAACGTCTCGCCGCAGCACGGACAGGAGGTGGTCAAGGAATAGTCTGAGATGGATGGACAATAAATGCCACGCTGCAAGACGCGTGCCAACATGTTTTGCAGCACAAATGGGTCATGCGCGCTCCTCCTGGTCAGCGCGCAACCACATTCTGCAGGTTATATTTCGAATCAGATATAATAATCTATTGCTCCGATGGTGTTTGGCACAAGATCAGTCTTAATTCGTACTTGTTCTGCGGCGGTGTATTCATTCAACCTTTATTTAGTCAGGTAAATCTTTTGAACCTCATGGGCTCATTTACGAAAGCGACCTGCTAAAACTAAAGAACAATGAACAGCAGTGATAGAATTTCAATAAACAATAAACAAACAAACAATAAACAATAGAAAACAAAAAGAGAGAAAAAAACAAAAGATTTTTTTTTTTTTCTTTTTTTAACAAAGTATCAAAAAACTAGCAAAACATTTATGTACCTGGGTGTTAATATGAGGAGCGGCTTTGATGACCAAGGGGAGCGCACGACTCACTGAAGCCTGCGCGACACACCAGACAAATTAAACTTAAAATTATAATTCTAATTCAAACAGAATAACCTATTGTCAAGAATAATTATGGTGCGTGATTTTTTTAAACCCAAAATATTTTCTAAATAACGAAATATGAAGTTATTAGTTAGGGAAATCCATCTGGATAACAGCGGACCGACTGCTCCTAAAATATACGACAGGTCCGGACCACTCGTAAATTTTGTTCGTATCTGAAAAAAATCCTAGGATACGAAAACATTGTTGAATGCCACAAATGATCCTAAATCACTCGTACGCACAGTTTAAGAACAAATCTGTGCGTACGAACGGTTCGTGAATGAGGGCCATTGTAAGTGACCAAGTTAATCATGCTAACAACTGGTCTTAAGGGAACACCTTGTTTGTGGATTTTGGGTAAACCATACAGACTAGGCATGGCCTCCCCTGGGTACAGTCTGTGGTACAGAATATGGTCAATAGCCTTGTCCTGCTCCAAAATTTTCAGGCAATCTATCAACTTATTCTTGTAACATTTCCTGGATCTCTTTTCAGCGGTTCATAAGTGGCTAAGTCACTAAGGAGTGACATAACTTTCTCATGATAGTCTTTCTGGTTCAAAATCACTGTGCACCTTCCTTTGTGGGAATAATTATGATGTTTTTGTCCTTGCTAAGAGTGGTGAGTGCATCCCTCTCTTATCTACTGATGTTGGAAGGTGGTTTGGCATTACTGAGGCAGGCTGAAACTTTGATTCTGAATTGTTCTGCTTCAAATTCTTTAATTTGGCTGACTCAGTGGCTGTGATAATCTCCACCAGAGGAATTCTATTTGGTGCAACTTCAAAGTTCAGTTCCCTGTCAAGAATCTCTGTCTCCGGTTGGGTGAGCTGTCTGTCAGATAAATTCTTTACCCACTTTTCTGTCTCCCTGGCATGTAATTGTGTACCGGAGTGTTGTCTTACACTGAATGTGTTGTTATTGGAGTTGTGGTGGTGTTGACGAGTTATTAGTTTAGTAAGTTAAACTTGTTTTGTTGTCTAGTCTTGGACTTGACATGCTGTGCTAAGCGTGCCTGATCTGTAAAGTCCATCACTTTCTGAAGTGTGATCTGATCT
>JBBPBX010004640.1:41045-51317 GCA_038048925.1 Garcialebias charrua
ACTTTATACCCAAATATGTTTTTTCTACTATTGGAGGCCTTGAATATGTTCTTCTGTGTGATTATAAAATAGATAAACTTCCTCTGTTGTTATCAAATTTTCATAAATAAATGTTGTTGGCAGGGCCTTTAATTTATAAACACTAAACAAAGTGAGAGAAGTATCATAAATTAATCCACAGGTACTACGCTGCCAAGGAGTGGTATATGTTAAAATTTAGGAAAGATATTTGTGAGATTGCTCCTGTTCTGGCTTTGTCACAAAACTGCCACCTTCTGGAAAGAAGTCATCTCGTTTATCCAGAGAAAGATAGACTCTAATTTTTGTTTAAGTTGGAACTGTTTGGAGTCCGTGATACCAAAATCAAAAAACAGAAAGAACTATATATCACAAGTTTCATCATACTTTTAGGAAAATATCATGTACACAAATCAAAGGTTAGTCACTCTGTCCCCTCTTTTCAGGCTTTCCACATGGAGTCTGAACAGTATAAACATTTGTGACTCAAGTAACAAGAAAGATGTAAAAACGTTTGATTTGTGCTCTTTATTTAATGTATTTATTTGAATAATCCCCCTATCTTTTGTTCTTTGTCTCGTTTAATGTATATTGATAACGGTCATGTAATATTTTACCTTTATTTATTTAATACATTTTAAAAAGGTGTAATGGGAACAACCTCCTAGCATCTACCACTTCGGTGGAGGTTCACTTTCAGCACTCACTGCAGGCCGGTCTGCAAAGTGAGGAGAAAAATTGTGTAAAGCTTTTGCTTTGACTGCAAGTTCATGACCTTAGTGTGTATGGAACACCAAAATGCTCAAAATTAAATAAATAAATAAAACATTATGAAATAAGAAAATTTTTCATTTTTATTCTTTTATTTCATAATTGTGTTTTTCATAATGGCTTATCAATTTCATAATGCCACTTTTCAGCAGAATGACTTCAGCTGTCAATCAACGTCACTGGGTTGGATCTTCACGCCCACTGGCTGATCCTTCACATCTGCTGTCACTGCTAGTATCACTCAGCCCCCTGTGAATAGCAAGCAACCATCAGGGTGCTAACAATCGATTATTAGGCTGATGGTCCTCCAGAGATCTTTGTGGCATCAATGTTTGTCCTCTGGCTGGTGGAGGGGCCCCAGAAAAGGTAGCAGCGGCCGTGGAGATGGAATCTGCTCCATTCTCGCCAGTGGCCCAGGGGCGTCCGTTGACGGCAGTACCAACTCATTCAACACTTACTCTTCTCAAGGGCGGACGTCTCCTCTCAGTCTGTGAAACTGTCTGAGAGCCTCTAGCCTGGTTAAAACCAGACCCTTGTCCTTCACTTCGCTGAGCAGTGAAGGGAAATGAGAATTGAGCGGAGCTGTGCAGGAATGGCGAGGGCCAGGCTAGAGAGCCTCTCTTCTACAAAATCTTCAGAATCATAACTATGGACTTCAATTTGGTCAGTTGGTCCCTCAACAGAGCTGATAAAATTTCTTTAAAGAGAAGACAGGTTGTAGACGAGCTGATTTGCCCTGTTGGCATGCACTCAGCTGGATATGTCATAGACTTGGAAGACTTGATGATGTGTCTATCTCTGCTGTCATCTGTGGATCTTGAGGATGCATATTTAATTGGATTTATGATAACTGGTTCCTGCTTTTTGGATTCGGCTGGTTCCTGGTCTATCAACAAACAAGGAAGATGTCGGCAGCAAACCTGGATCTGGTCAGGCTGCCTGCCTTACATGATGGCTTGGTTCATGTCTCGAGAAACCAGACTTTTGGCTGGATGGATTAGATCTCTGGGATTTTCTCAGGCCCGTTCCATTGGTATGGTCATTTTAATTTGGACATTTCGGAAGCGAGGGGGCCGACACAGACTGAAGGTAGATGTCATTAAAGTTCTGCCTGTCCCCAAAACAATAGTGTTTATCTGAAATTTGGCTCCCTGACTGGCCTTGACAGGCCGTCTTATCTCAACACGCCTGTAGAAGTTTTGTAAACCTGACGCTCTCACCCTCCCAATCCTTCTACTGAGGAATTCCACGGACTTAGGAGCCCAGCTGAATAAACATTCTGTCATCATTTCAGGACTCTGGATTCGCCTCTGGCCGTCCTCGGCAGCCCCCCCACCCGAGTGTGCACAGATCTCTCCAGAGGGAACTACTACGGTACTGTACAGTATATGACCTGAGTGATTTTATCTGAACTCTGCAGTGCCTCTGCGGGCTGGCTGCTCATCGCCTTTGAGTCCCCGCCTCTGCATAATGTCGGCGTCATTATGTGCTTGTGTGTGAGATTTTCTTTCATTACCACATTTTTGACCTTCAAATAGTGGTCAAAAATGTGTTAGGAATTTTTTTTCATCTCTGTTTTATGATATTTCAAATCAACCCAAATGTTTATTTTAAATAATTTGTCATGTTCGTGAAGGATAGGCACACAATTGTTTAGGAAAAAACTCACACCACAGACTTAATTAAAAATAATGATCTGTCATTTATTAAAGAAGTCTGTGACAGAAAAAGTAAAGAATGTAAAAACACATACAGTTGTACAAGTCACCTCAGATGTACAATAAACATACAAGTTACATACAAACAGTTTTCCTGCTAAGATCAAAGTGTCTGTTTAATCTCGCCACAGTAAAACTTAAATACACACACTTAGAATAGAATAGAATAGAATATATCTTTATTGGCATATTTGCACCAAGGTACAAAGTTTTGCAATTGGCGCACGCACCATCCGAAGAGGGACGTACCCACGGAAGCCGCACCAGTATAAAACCGCGCCGCCAACAATCAGATATGGAAAAAGGAACATACAGTCAGATAATCATTGGTATTCAAAAAAGAATCTATCACATTTTGTCTTAGGACACTATATGATAAAGTCGAAAAACTCTACCAGCTTCAGCACGGATAAAGACAAAGACATGTTGCATTTGTAATGGGCATGACCGTGCCCGCTCTGATACACCTTTGTATTTTTGAACTGTTCCAGTGATGACCTTTACTGACCTCTCAGTAAAACAAGACATTTACTACAAATTATTCCATTAGTTGTAATCTGAGAACATAGTCACCAAAAGAGACTATTGGCTTCTTTAATTTTATTCTAATGTAATCAAAAGAATAACTTTTTGTCAATTTCTTGATATGTGTTATATGCTGTGTTATTCTGTAATGTGAAACACTACTGTGTCACTCCTGCTGTGAGCAAGTTGAAGTCCCGGGTCAGAGAGGCCCGGCCGTTTTGTTTAGAAATGAAGAAGACAGTTAATCCGTTTGTTTTCATGAGAATGACTCCAGCACTCTGTCTTTTCCTAAACATTTCTCCCAGCTGCTGGCTGTAACCTTGTACCGTGATAACAGCAAGTGAACTCCTCGACTGTTTCTTTTGAACCAATCGGAGAGGGACAAGTCTCGGATCCTTTCTTAAAGTTCTAAGCTAAGCTGGAACAGACTGTTTTACTGGGGACTTCAAGACATGAGGTCTTCCCAAAGAACTGAATGAACGTCAGTCACACGCTAAGGACACGTCATTCAGTTAAAGACTAATAACATGCTCGTTATCAGTCCACTTCGAACCGAGCGTAAGCTCAGAACTTTGATTATTCCTTTCTGGAATAAGTTATCTTGAAGTCAACCAGGAGCTGCTGACACCATTTTCTGATGATCGACGCGGATCCCAGGAGACGTTGAAACGTAAACGAGAACCGGTTCGGACGTGCTGGACCTGCAACGATTCTGTACGCCTGAAAGGCTGGTGCCATCTCTATACCAGACTAACCATCTTCAAGGTAATGAGTCAGCGTTTACAAACGTACCTGGATTTAGCAGAAGTCAGATGGAAAGTGTCATCTGGTTAAACTCAAGATAAATAACTTCCTCTCTTAACCTCTCCCTATTCCTCTTAAATCTCTCCCTATCTCCATTCTAAGCTGGTAACTACATTTTAAGCTAAAGAGCCACAGACTAAGGATATTGGCAAATGTATTTATGTCTGTTGTGTTGCAATTTAAATGTGCTGACGTGTTAAATTGCAAGAAAGTGAAAATCAGTCAATAAAGTGTAATGGTGTTAATTTTAGTTGATTTATTTTAAATAAATGGTAGTGTCTCCTGGCATACCAAACTAAGATCAACGTCTCTGTCACTTAATGGCTTTATGGTTTGTTTATCTATCATAAAGATCACAGAAATATTGGGTAAACTGAAAAAGAAAAGAATCCGTGACATTACTATTCAATCTGAATAAGTAATTAAGATATATAAAGTGTGTCAGTTTAATATTGACCTCCCGTATATATCCTACACATTTGATGGCAAGCAGGGAGATAGTCCGTGAAAAATCATTTCAGATAAGCACAGTCTGCAGATGGCCTCAGCTCGGCTCCATCTGAATGCACACAGAGACCTCTGGGGGGAGGGGGGGCAGCGACAGTTTTCAACAGCTTTCGACTCCAGGAGAAGTTTGCAGTCAGCCTCTTTTCAAGGTTGCTCTGAGTCCCGATTAGATACTTGCTTTATTTATTTTCAGGCCAGGCTACAGTGTACTTTGACTGCAGCCTTGAAGTCCAGGTGCTGTCTAGGTCCAAATCGCCGAATCATGTGAGGTTCCGAGCTACAAATCCCCATCTGTGCCCTGATGAAGCCCGGACGGCTGTAAACGAGTCCCAAAACGCACTGCAGGTCCGCGGCTGTCCACCACTGCTCCCATCGTGCGGTTCAGCTCGAACAACAGCTGGGTCGTTGAGGTCATAGTCCGGATCAGAGAATCTTGTTGAGCAGGAAGTTTCGCCAGCGCGTTGATCGCCGCGGCAGTCTCTGTTAGGCATTGACGTGTAACAAATTACAATCTCTCACCTTGACACTGAACCGGGAAGTCACACACAGTTCGACGGGAGATATGGTCATCAATGCTCGACCGGACGTCTGGGCCAAAGACTCGCGGACAGACTTCGAAGACTCTAAGTGCGCTTGTTCATTTTATACTTGTGGGGTGTATGTGTGTGTGTATGTGTGCGTGTGTGTGTGGGTGTCTTTGTGCAAGTACTATGACTTCACTCTCATCTGAACAAAACATGTTTTCATCTTCATGGTAACTTGGGAGGATTTTTCCACAAGGTCACTCTGCTCCTTTCTGAGCTAGCCCCATCTCCCACTGTCACCGATAAACATATTTTTTAGCACACCAACTTCACTCCCTTTTTCAGAAGAACTGCAGGCCTGAAATGAGAAGGGTGATATGCAACAATTCATCAAAGACCGTATGGCTTTTCCGAGAAGGATGGGCCCTTGTCCCTCAAAGAAACTCCGGGCCTTTGAAGCAAAATTGCACAACCCCCCCCCCCTCAAGGCCAGTTTAATGAACACATAATATAAAAATTGATAAAGTTAGTCAGGAAACATATTTTAATACCAACACTCATATTTCAGTCTCCAAACCCTATGTGTTATTTTTCACCACTTTTATTGTCTGTCCAACAGATCTCACTTGTAAATGAGTCTTCAAGGCTCAATGTGACATATCTGTTTAAATAAAGGTTGAAAGAAAGAAAGAAAAAACTCTAAACCTCCTGAAAGGTAGAAAGGAGCGCGACTGCTAGCTGTTTCAGCCTCGGAGGGAGACATGTCCGCTATCTCCGACTCCAGGGAGTTCAAAAATTCCTACGGTGAACAGTTCCCCCTCGGTTGAAACTTGTCCTCCACAAAGGAAAGGAGCTCAAACCTCCTTGGCCGAAAAAAGTTTGCAGGTTGGGCAGGAAAACAGTGGTTCCATGGCCTGGCGAACATGTACAGCTCCCAAACAGTTTTCACAGACGACATGCAGGTCCGTCGACAAAACGTAGCCTGTCTGGCACACAGACAAATGACCTTCGATTTTTTTTTAATGCAAGTCATCTTTCCTTGTTCTTTTTCTTTCTCTCTTTTTTAGAAGTAGTGTTCTTTGCGTTGGCTGAAGAAAATGGGGACACTATCTCCGGTCCAGATGTAGTTTAAAATGGACCTGGGTCCCACACAGTAGGTGGAGATGGACTAGAAGTTTTCAGCGTTCGGCGCGCTGCGCGCAGGATAAACCTAATAAGCGACAGCTTTTAAAGGGCGTAGCTAACATGAAATAGAAGAGGAAAAAGTTAGTAGGTGTCAAAGAATCTCAGCTAAACATTGTAATGTTGAAATGATTCCTAAAACAATAATTTTAACCTAAAATATTTTTAATGGTTTAACAAAAATTGGCATTTCACACAGGTTTGTTGTTTTAAAATCCATTGTTTCCACATTTGTCCTAGTTTCATTGACTGGTCTCACATCATCTCATCTGTGGTTTCACTTTACAAAGAAGCATGAAAAGTCCTCACTAAGATCACCCAAAGTAATTAATGCTGCATTTAAAAAATAATAACATTGTGCATTTGTCTGTGGTGAAAGTGTAAAATCTGCATATTAGTCTTAAATTTTTTGCATAATTGGTTTGAAAACTTCAGTTTTAACGTTTAACGATGCGTGGTTTTACAAAAGCCTGGTAAATATGAAGTTCTGTGAGTGACAGGGACATCAAGTATTGGGAGGTCAAGTTTCACTTTTTTGTTGTCTCTGTGGTAAGTGCATTGCTCCCAGCAAAGGTGAAATAACCAGAGTTTCCAACAGCCTCATTCTTTGAACTCTTGGCTCTGAATCCAATAATCCCTCCATTTCCTGATTTCTGGACCAAATACCTGCGATTACACTTTTTAAAGGTTAAAAAGAAATTCTCTACACAAATGGAGGTTTCATTTCAATGAGCTTTGACACAATCTGTTACAGCTAAGGGTAAAAAAATTGCCAGTTGTTTCAACAATTCATTATGTCTTTTGAAAGTTTATTTACTGACATAAAACTCGGGATAATAGCTGCCCAAAGATATTTAATGGTTTAAAATAAATGCAAAAAGTTTACGCAAAAAAATAAAATAAAAAATAAAATTCACGTGTACAATAGTTCTGTCAACCCAAATGACCAGTTTCTGAATGAGTTTTTGTCATGGACAAAGGAGGTGAAGGACCTTTAAGCAGTAATAAAGCATTTTATTAAAACTTGGGTGAAACACAAATGTTAGACCAAATCAAACCAAAAACAAGGAGAATTTACTAAAACAGCAACACACGGGAAGATCTGATAAAAAATTGCATTTCCTGCAAAAATGCAGTATGAATGCATATTACAGAAGAAGTCTGCATATGTCACATGTCACATTGTCAGTGCAGTTACAACATGCCCTCTCAGGCCATCATTACCTGCAACGTCCCTTCAGTGTGGACTGAACTTGGCAAAAAGGCCTTTTCATACTCAGCTCCTGCAACCTGGAACACCTTGAACTGAAGAGGTCCACCTTAATTTATTTAAGGGATTTCAAACATTTGATAATGTACTGTAAATGGAAAAATCAAAGCAAATATGTTCTTGTTTTTAGTATCTCACCCTGTTTTACAGCACCCTGATTCATTGTTTTATACACTACTCTTTCGTTTGTGCGACTAGTTCACTGTGGTGACCCCTGACAAAGGGAGAAGCCAAAAGAAGAAGAAGAAGAAGAAGAAAAAAAAAAAGCACTACTCTTATTAGGCCCGAAGCAGCTAAGCGCAGCAGCTAAGCGCAGCAGCTAAGCGCTGCGAAGGCCTATTGTAATCGCTCGATTTCTTCATTATTATTTTTCCGTCACTTCGCACGGCTGTTTGGGGCCTTTAACATATTCAAAAACTCACCAAACTTCACCCAAAATTGTCCCCCAACTAAAATTTTTGGATTCTGGTGTAATCGCAAGTGGGCGTGGCCAAACTGCTCTATAGCGCCCCCTAACGTGAGTTGGGGGAAACCGTAGGTCGTACAGATCTGAAACTCGGTACATAGGTAGATCTCCCCAATTCAAGAAAAAAAGTCTCTTGGAGGTACCCTCTAAAATGCACAGGTAGGCGGCCATTTTGGGTCAAAGGTCAAATTTTGGTCATTTTTCAGTTTTACTCATGTCGAACTTTGACGAACTCCTTCTCAGGCGTTCGACCTATCGGCTTCATTCTTGGTCAGAATGCAGTTAAGGCATGGGCCTTTAAAAGTTATCAATAAAATTGACTTTTCGTATATGTTCAGGGGGCGTGGTGGAGCGGTGAACTTGGCGTACTCGCCGAAACAAACAAAACGCTATAACTTTGTCAGTTAAAGGTCAATTGACACCAAACTTGGCATGAGGGATCCTGGTTGGATGCTTGACGATCCTATGTTGTCATAGTCTGACCTCACCTAAGCCCCGCCCCCTCAGAACAGGAAGTGACTTTTTTTGCTTGGAAAGGTCCAACTCTGGCTCTCTTGACCTAATCCAGATGACCTTGTGTCACATGACTGATAACAAGTTGGTCTCACTTGTTTTAAAGCGCCAAGGGTTTTCAGCAGAGGGCGTGGCCGTGGTAGCGCGGCGAAGTCACAGGTCACGCCGTAGCCATACGTTTTGCTCTAGATTCCACAAGTTTGAGCCCAGCTGCACCAAACTCACTGACATTGATCCTTGTTCACCCCCCTGCAGGATTCCAGTGCAATACTTGGTGGGCGTGGCCTAATTCCTCAACAGCGCCCTCTACAATATTTAAAAAAAACAGCCCCCAACCATGCTTTATCCCAGAATTATGAAACTTGGTACACATGTATATCTTGTCAGGATCTACAAAAAAGTCTCTTGGAGCAATGGTCCGAAGCCAAAAGGAAGTCGGCCATTTTAGGTCAAAGTCACAATTTTGTCTATTTCATTGACGTCATATCTGAGCGAACTCGTCCTAGAGCTTTTGAGATCCAGGCGTCAAACTCGGTCAGCACAATATTGACGCATTGAAGGTCAAAAGTTGTTAAAAGAATTTTTCTATGTCAAAGCATGTGGGCGTGGCCAAGCCTCAAATCTGGCCATTCTCCATGAAACATCAAGATGGAATAACTTCCTAATATAAGCTCCCAACTGCACCAAACTCTCTAAGATCGATATTTGTCCATCCCTCGACAGGACTGCAGTCCAATATGTAGTGGGCGTGGCCTGATTCTTCCACAGCGCCCCCTAGAATTTATTTTAAAAATCAGCCCCCAGCCATGCTTTATCCCAGAATTATGAAACGTGGTATACATTTGTAAATTGTCAGGACCTACAAAAAAGTCTCTTGGAGCCCTGGTCCAACACCAACAGGAAGTCGGCCATTTTGGGTCAAAGGGTAGTTTTGGTCACAAATTTCACACCTTTCTGGTGGTTTAAAGCCACTCTATCTCTCACGCCCATGACCTAGTCAAGATGATCCTGTGCTAGAAGGCAGATAATACATTGATCTGATGTGTTTTAAAACACTAGAAGTTTTCATTGAAGGATGTGGGCGTGGTTGTGGCAGTGTGGCGAAGACAAGACTAGCAGGCAATGCTGGAGCTCTGGAGTTTGCATGTGATTTTGAATATTTGGCAAATGCGCACCATGATATCGACTAGGCGGACTAGCTAGAGTTCTCACGCTCGCCACAATAAGGCCAGGGCGGCGCTAAGCTGCGAGGGCCTCAACGCCGCTTGCGGCTTTAATTTTAACATTGTTTTTACTGTAGTTTATTGATGTAATTGTTTACTATTATTGTTGTCTGTACTTTATATACAGTATGTTGGTGTCTGGAACAGGTCTCTCTTGTAAATGAATCCTCATGGCTCAATGAGAGCCATAAAGGTTGAGTGAATGAATGAAGATACTGAAAAACCGCTGAAGTTAGCAAAATATTTTTTAAATGATTGACTGAAATGGAAGAACAAACCAAAATTAGCAGAAGAAAGCAGAACGAACACATATTGGCAGAAATAAGTTTAAATAATCAGAAATGAGCACAAAAATATAGGAAGTTAGCCAAAAAAAGCTGAAATTAGCAAAAAATGAAATAGTTGAAAAGTAGCTGAAAGGGCAGAAAGAAGGAAGTGGAAAGAGCTGAAATTAGCTCAGAAAATGTGGAATTAGCAGACAAAGCTATAATTTGCATCAAACGAGCTAAATAGTAGCTGAAAAAGCAGAAACATGCTGAATGCTGAAAGGAGCTTAACAAGCTGAAATTAGCATAAAAAGGTAATTGGGCTGAAAGTAGCAAAAATTAACATGAAAAACTTTAATCTATCTGAAAACAGCTGAAATTAGCTAAAAAAGTGCTAAAAAATGTAGCCGACAAGTTAGCCTGGTTAAAACCAGACCCTTGTCCTTCACTTTGAAGGGAAATGAGAATTGAGCGGAGCTGTGCAG
>JBBPBX010004640.1:51719-64774 GCA_038048925.1 Garcialebias charrua
CACGGCACACCTTGGGGTGTCTATGAGTGCACATCTATTTTCCCCAGCTCCCCGGGCGCTGACTACGGCTGCTCATTGCACCACCTGGTGGTGGTTGGGTTAAATGCAGAGACCAATTTCGTCTGTCAAGTATGGGAACATACACAGATGACAAATTTGACATTTACAGTATTTTTATTTTATTAAAAAGGCAGAAAGAAGCTTTAATTACCGGAGAGCACATTTTTGCTGAATTAGGCCAAAAAAAAGTCAAAATTATTGCAAATTTTTTTGAATTAGCTGAAAAAGCTAAAATTAGCACACAACAGCTAAATAGTAGCTTGTGATGTGTTGGTGAGGTATATTGCCTCATCTCTCTCTCACCCAGTAGGAGGAGCCAGCGAGGTGCTCCCCAGGTTTTACCAGGTGAAGAAGAAGAAGTGTTCGTGTGTAAATTCATTCATTCTGTTTTCTGGTTTTGACGCTCGAAGGATTAAAGGCAACTGCTTGCAGATCAGTTTGTTTCTCCTTCTTCACACGTGTGGTGGAACCGAGTGGCTCTCATTAAAATTATGCAATTTACAAGGCACACCGGTTCATAGACCTTAGGAAAATATTTAGAACATCTGAGACACGTTTACAAATGAAACAGTTTATTAGTTTCCATTTGTATTTATAAATACTTTTAAAATACTTTGTAAAAAGATTAAATAATTAAAGTTCTAGTCCAGACCCAGGTGTGTGGCTAATTACCCACGCCACTGACATGTGTTCAGGGACCGCGCCCCAAACAATTTGTTGTTGAGTCCAGTGAAGCAGCCACAGACATCTGAAGATGGTCAAGTGCAGTAGTTTGGAGAACCCAAACAGTAGTCCTCCATGGAGCAAGAACAATGGTGATTTCAATGGAGACAAAACAGTAGTGATCTTCCGTAGTCAAAGCAGCAGTGGTCCCAACTTCAGCAAAGGACCTATAAAATTCAGTCAACTAATCACCAATAGTGGCAAATTTGAAGCTGACAATGAGATGGAACTCAACTACTCACCTGCTGACACACATGCAGACACACGCACAGGAGGAGGAGGAAGCAGCAAGCTTGGTCTTCATACCACGAAAGCCAGAACAGCACGCATGACACGATCTGCTGCTCAACGACAACCAAACCCCACACGGGTTTGAGCCACGTAGTGGGAGCGTGAAGAAGAAACCAAGTGCCAGAACAGGCATTGCTGCCTCCTTTTATACTCCACCCACTTATCAAACAGGAAGTGACATTTCCCTAGCCAGGTATATCAGGAAGTGACATTTCCCTAGCCAGGTATATTTCTATACTGCTACACCTACCCCACCTTTTTGAATCGTCGACCCGACGATGGCAGGTTCAAAACTGATGTCAATTCCAAGGTCTAAACAAAGCTGAAATCTCAGAAACCCCTGAAGGGAGACCAACAACATTAACATCATTCAGTGTGCCCACAACTGTGCAAGGGTATGACACTACCTCAGCCGATCCAACAGTAGCTATGTTTCCATCAAGGTTTCTAGCTGCACATTTTGAAGTATCGCAGCAGAAAAGCTTAATGGAAACGGCAAAATGCGAAGTTACTTCCTCAAATTCGCCAAAAAGTTTATACGCTCGCTTGAGGTGGTTTTTGGGAGCTTCGAAAATGAGCAGATGCGCAAAACGACAGATGGAAACAGATTTTCCGACACAGTTCTGCCGTAGCGAACATTCACGTCACGTGACTGATCAGCTGTTTCCGCTCCGGACAACATGTAACATCGCTAAAACTAGTTGGCATGACAGAATAAATACAACTTGCCCGATAGCAACACATACCTGAAATATTCTCTCCATTTTGACGAGATGTGTGGCCGGGTTCTGTTTTCAACCGCTACTTCCTGTTTACTGTAGACATGCGCAGTGCTGACGTCTGACGTAATGACGCTGACGTCTGACGTAATGACGCTGTGCGTGGCTTGGTAGATGCGCTACAAGCCAGCAGATAGAAACACTTCTGCTTCGCATTAATTTGTAATTACATATTTGCGAGATTTCAAAAATTAGCTCAAAATTCGAAATGAAAATGGATGGAAACACAGCTACTGACGGGCACGTCGGCTGTACCCCTGTCCATAAAACCCATCAATGTGAGGGAGAGCTCCTGAAGACTCTCTCCCTCTGGCTGTTCTCCGGAAAAGTATGCCTCCTGAAGAGCAACATACAACTTTGAACAATAAAATTCTTATAAAATTTCAAGTATCTCCGTTTCTGCAAAGGAGCAATACTTGATTTCAGTTTCATACCCGGCCTCTCAGGCTCTCATCCACACTTCATCCACTCGTTCAACCCTATACCCATCCTTTCTCTAAAGATGGACACGTCCCATCTCTAGGCACGTAATTAATCTCTCTGATACAGAGAGACTAGGCATGAAAGGGGCATAAGGTAATGATGAAGAGGTGGACGGCTGAGCACTTGGGCCAGTCTGTCCATGTTGCAACTGCTCATTATCAGCCTTTAAAAACTTGCCATTAACGCTGAGTTCCTTTATTTCCTCCTCCATGATTGCCACAAGCTTACTCTGCTACCTGTGATTACTACAGTGCAGAGCACCCTGAGGCTAAAACTGAACACCTCACCAAACACTGGTGAAGATCTGCATGGAACCACTGCTGCTTTGACTCCAGGCAGTCCAATCTGTACACAAAAAAAAACACAGTTAAGAAAAATATACAAATATAAAAGCAAAAGCATACCCGTCTCAGATGTTCACAAAAGTACCGGTACTATGTATATATACATACACAGGGCCCTACCAACAACGCCAAATGTGGTGGTACCGAGTGGCTCTCATTAAAATTATGCAATTTACAAGGCACACCGGTTCATAGACCTTAGGAAAATATTTAGAACATCTGAGACACGTTTACAAATAAAACAGTTTATTAGTTTCCATTTGTATTTATAAATACTTTTAAAATACTTTGTAAAAAGATTAAATAATTAAAGTTCTAGTCCAGACCCAGGTGTGTGGCTAATTACCCACGCCACTGACATGTGTTCAGGGACCGCGCCCCAAACAATTTGTTGTTGAGTCCAGTGAAGCAGCCACAGACATCTGAAGATGGTCAAGTGCAGTAGTTTGGAGAACCCAAACAGTAGTCCTCCATGGAGCCAGAACAATGGTGATTTCAGTGGAGACAAAACAGTAGTGATCTTCCATAGTCAAAGCAGCAATGGTCCCAACTTCAGCAAAGGACCTATAAAATTCAGTCAACTAATCACCAATAGTGGCAAATTTGAAGCTGACAATGAGATGGAACTCAACTACTCACCTGCTGACACAGATGCAGACACACGCACAGGAGGAGGGGGAGGAAGCAACAAGCTTGGTCTTCATACCACGAAAGCCAGAACAGCACGCATGACACGATCTGCTGCTCAATGACAACCAAACCCCACACGGTTTTGAGCCATGTAGTGGGAGCGTGAAGAAGAAACCAAGTGCCAGAACAGGCATTGCTGCCTCCTTTTATACTCCACCCACTTATCAAACAGGAAGTGACATTTCCCTAACCAGGTATATCAGGAAGTGACATTTCCCTAGCCAGGTGCATTTCTATACTGCTACACACGCTACAGTGGTGACCTGCGACGTGAAATATGTCAAGATCAAACGAGGATGTTGTTTCTTCTTCGGACCCTGCCGCCGCGACGTCTGCTCAGCTGTTGCAGCCGAACCCAGCCGACTTTGCTCCCGCAGCGAGTGTTAAGCTCCCGGAGTTCTGGCAAAGTGACCCGGTTTCGTGGTTCCAGCACATCGAGGCACTCTTTCGCCTCCGAGGCGTGAACGCAGATGAAACCAGGTACTTCTTGGTCGTGTCAGCTCTGGATATGCAGTCAACCCGCAAAGCCATGCCGCTGCTGCGCGACCCGCCACACGTGGGCAAATATGGCGCCCTCAAAGAGTTTCTGCTTCGAAGGTACACTTTGACTTCAACTGAGAGGGCTGATAAACTGCTTTCCCTGCCTGGTTTGGGTGACGGCACGGCTGTGAACATGATGGACAAAATGCTGTCGCTACTTGGTTCAGACGACGGGGGTTTCCTTTTCCCTCACATTTTCCTGCGCCAGCTTCCGTCGCAAGTGAGGGCTACTTTGGCCAATTCCCCTTGTTTATCTACCGGTGATTACCGGGGTTTGGCGGAGGAGGCGGACCGGGTCCTGCTGGCTACCAGACGGTTCGCGGTGCAGAGTACATCGGTGGAGCCTGAGCAGACGGAGATGGAGGAGCCAGCGGCGGTTTCAGCTGTTGGCGCGCGAACTCGGCGGGGGAGCTCCCTTTGTTTCTACCACCGGAGGTTCGGCAACAAGGCTAAGCGCTGCATCCCACCATGCACATGGGTGTCGGGAAACGAGGAAGCCGGCGCTCAGTAGCAGCTGTGGGCGCTGGCGAGCGAGGTGAGCTGCTCTTCGTCACAGACTCCCTGTCAGGACGTCGTTTTCTGGTTGACTCTGGTTCCCAGAAGAGTTTGGTCCACCCTGTTGGACCTGAATTAGCAGGCCGAGGCAGTGGCCCACTGCTAACTGCTGCTAACGGTTCTCCCATTGGAACTTTTGGCACTAGACGGGCAACAGTTTCTTTCCATGGTCGTGAGTTTGAGTGGGATTTTGTTGTTGCCTCAGTGACTGTTCCTATTATCGGTGCAGATTTTTTATGTGCTCATGGACTGTTAGTAGATGTTGCTAACCGCAGACTTATTGACGCTGTAACTTTTGCAACTTTCCCATGTGTGTCTGGGGGGGCTGGGCCGCTAACTCATGCTAATGTTTTAGTTTCAGGAGATGTTTTTCAAGGTTTGTTGGCAGAATTCCCCTCTTTAACTACACCTGCTTTTTCCTCTTCAGAAACTAAACACGGGGTCGAGCATTTCATCCCTACTACGGGACCGCCCGTTTTTGCACGTGCACGCCGCCTCGACGCTGTTAAACTGGCCATCGCTAAAGAGGAGTTTGGTACCATGGAGAGGTTGGGTATTGTTAGACGCTCTAACAGCCCGTGGGCCTCCCCCCTTCACATGGTACCAAAAGCAGACGGGTCGTGGCGCCCATGTGGCGATTTTCGCCGTTTAAATAACGTGACGACGCCTGATCGCTACCCCATTCCGCACATTCAGGACTTTTCTGTTCGGTTGTCGGGTGCTTCCATTTTTTCTAAGGTGGATCTGGTGCGCGGCTACCATCAAGTCCCAGTGCAGTCCAGCGATGTACCTAAAACTGCAGTAATCACCCCCTTTGGGCTTTTTGAGTTCCTCCGCATGCCGTTTGGACTAAAGGGGGCAGCACAGACTTTTCAAAGGCTGATGGACTCCGTGTTACGTGGCCTCGATTTTGTGTTTGTCTATCTGGACGACATTTTGGTGGCCAGCTCGTCAACCGAGGAGCACCTGTTGCACCTGAAAGAAATTTTTCAGCGCTTGGATGCACATGGCTTGATCATTAATCCGGTTAAGTGCCAGTTTGGTTTACCGGTGATCGATTTTTTAGGTCATCGAATTTCCGCGCAGGGTGCAGTTCCATTGCCTGCCAAGGTGCAGGCGGTGGCAGAGTTCCCACGTCCTCTGGTGGTTAAAAAGTTGCAGGAGTTTTTAGGCATGGTGAACTTTTACAACAGGTTCATTCCCAATGCAGCCCATCTCCTGCAGCCTCTCTACGAGGCCCTGCGCTCAAGAAAGCCGACTGACACAGTGGTTTGGACCCCGGACCGGATCACTGCTTTTGATGGTGCTAAGTCCGCGTTAGCTAGCGCGGCACTCCTAGCCCATCCAGATTCAGAGGCCCCGATTGCGCTGACAACTGATGCTTCAGATATAGCTGTGGGGGCCGTTGTAGAGCAACGCGTTGGCGACGCATGGCAGCCGTTGGCATTTTTCAGCCGTAAATTGCGGGACTGCGAGCGCAAGTACAGCGTTTTTGACCGCGAGTTGTTGGCGCTATTCTTAGCTACACGGCATTTTCGTTTTTTGCTGGAGGGTCGTTCATTTACGGCTTATGTGGACCACAAACCACTCACGTTTGCAATGTCTAAAGTTTCGGAGCCCTGGTCAGCACGTCAGCAACGGCACTTGGCGGCCATTTCAGAGTTTACAACGGACGTCCGCCATGTGGCTGGAAAATCCAACTCAGTGGCAGACTGTCTGTCACGGGTGCTCGTTTGTCCTGTACTCCTCGGGGTAGATTTTTCTGCCATGGCCGCTGACCAACCGGGAGACGCTGATATAACTGCCCTTCGTGCCGGCGTTTCAGGGCTTAAGCTAGAGGAGGTCAAATTGGGAGAGGGCGGTCCTTTGATCCTGTGTGACGTTTCCACAGGCCGGACACGCCCAGTGGTTCCATCAGGTTGGCGCCGCCGCATTTTTGACTCTGTTCACTCTCTCTCGCACCCAGGTGTGCGCGCGTCTGTGAAACTAGTCAGCGCACGTTTTGTGTGGCCTGGTTTACGCAGAGAGGTGAGGAGTTGGGCAGCGGCTTGCGTGGCTTGTCAGCGTGCCAAGGTGCACCGGCACACTAAGGCACCACTGGAACCATTTCCCATTCCAGCCAAGCGTTTTGACCACGTGCATGTGGACTTAGTTGGTCCCCTGCCCCCATCACGGGGTTTCACACACCTGCTTACAGTGGTCGACCGCACAACCAGGTGGCCGGAGGTCGTTCCTCTTTCTTCCACAACTACCTCCGACGTGGCTGGTGCGTTCCTCTCCACTTGGGTTGCCCGTTTTGGTGTGCCCTCGGACATCACTTCAGACAGAGGTCCCCAGTTTATTTCAGGGCTCTGGTCCGAGATGGCGCGCTCCTTGGGGGTGCAGGTGCATCGCACTACCGCCTACCACCCTCAGGCTAACGGGTTGGTTGAACGTTTCCATCGGTCTCTTAAGGCGGCGTTACGTGCTGCGCTAACAGACGTTGGCTGGGTGGAGCGTTTGCCGTGGGTGCTGCTTGGGTTGCGATCAGCTCCTAAGGAGGACCTCAACGCTTCATCAGCCGAGTTGGTTTTTGGTCAGCCTTTACGAATCCCAGGGGAGTTTTTGTTAGACGCTGCCGCTCCACGGTTCCCCGAAGCGGTGGACCCCTATTCGCAGAGTAGTCTTTTGGTTCCGGGTCCTGTGCACCATTGTTTCCCGCAGGCGTTTGTGCCCACAGCACTCCAGTCTGCCCGTTTTGTTTTTGTGCGACGTGACGCCCACCGTTCGCCCCTCCAGCCTCCGTATGACGGGCCGTTTCGGGTGCTCGAAAGGGGCGCGAAAAGTTTTGTTTTAGACATGGGTGGGCGTAGAGAGCTGGTTACAGTGGACCGCCTGAAGCCAGCCTATGTGTTGGTTGATGAAGAGGTGTTGCCGGCTCAGGTTCCTAGACGCGGCCGCCCTCCTGCTCGACCCCATCTTCCGTTTTCTCCCCCCAACTGTGTTCCTCCCCCTGTGGCACAAAATGTTGTTCCTGCACGGGTGCCAGCTGTTTCTCCGCCCCCGAGTCGACGCAGTCGGTTCGGCAGGTTGATTAGGCCCCCTGTGAGAGACTGATATGTTTTGTATTTGCCCTTCTGGGTGTTCGGGGGGGGGGGCTGTGTGGTGTGTTGGTGAGGTATATGGCCTCATCTCTCTCTCACCCAGTAGGAGGAGCCAGCGAGGTGCTCCCCAGGTTTTACCAGGTGAAGAAGAAGAAGTGTTCGTGTGTAAATTCATTCATTCTGGGTATATATTTTTTTGTGTGTGTTTTTTTTATTTTTTTTATTCATTCTGTTTTCTGGTTTTGACGCTTGAAGGATTAAAGGCAACTGCTTGCAGATCAGTTTGTTTCTCCTTCACACGCTACAAGCTGAAATATCAGAAAAAGCAGAAACTTGCACAAATAAACTGAAAGGAGCTGAATAAATTAGCAGAAAAGAAGTTAGAAGAAGCACAGAAATTTATTAGTGAGTAGAATGAAGCTGCAAGAAGCTAGCCTGGCCCTCGCCTTCCTGCACAGCACCGCTCAATTCTCATTTCCCTTCACTGCACAGTCTAGTCCGAAGCGAAGTGAAGGACAAGGGTCTGGTTTTAACCAGGCTAGCAAGAAGCACAAAACAGCTGAAAGTAGCTGAAAAAAGATTAAATTTACACTAGGAAGCGGAAAGAACAGAACAAAAGGTGCAAGGAGTGGTAAAAGTTTGTAAATAGATCTAAAGATATGAAGGATGGAAAAGGAGCTCAATTCATTTTCTATGAGGAAAAAATGGCAGAAAAGGCTAAATATTTCAAAACGCTGAAGTTGCACTTAAACCTAAAGTGATCGCAGGATTGCCCTGAAACAACTGAACGTTTTGATTTATGATTTGTAGAAACTGTGCAAAAATTGTGGAACGAGAAAGATGCTGATAAACATGCAGAAATAAAAATGGATCACAATAGTGTGAATGCTTCGTGAACATTCACACAATTGTAGGGGGACTGGTGAGTGCAAACAGGTGAACGATTCAGCAGGTGGAGAGAAGACAAGCTTCAAACAAAGTCAACTGAACAATTCATGACAAATAACCAGATAATAAACCCCAAACTCAAGTACAGTACATTGTCAGCAAAAATGTGAAGAAGAGGCTGAAACTATTGTTATACTTGTTTGGAGTAGATTGAACAAATCTGGGTTTGGTTTTTGTGTGGGGGGAGGGGTGGGGGTTGCTTACAAAAACACTGATATATGTTAACAAAGGTTTTGATTTGATTTGATTTGATGTTTATTCATTCATTTTAAAAGAACAATACAAGACAGTTTCATCAGATACAAGATTACAAGTAGGATAAAATGAAGGGAGCAGAAAGAAGATGAAATCTTATTATATCTGCCCCTATTTCACAGTTTGTTCAACCAATGATAACTTTCAAGCAACATCACAGAATGAATAGTTCTACCTATTTTCCTAACTGTAATACACAAACTACATCACAAAATGAATAATTCTACTTAATTTTCCTGACTGTAAAACATAAACTAGATCACAAAATGAATAATTCTACTTAATATTTCTAACTGTAAAACACAAACTACATCACCGATAATTCTAATTAATTTTCTAATTCTAATTTTTTTTTTTTTTTTTTTTTTATTTTTTTTTATAATTTTATTTAATTTTCCTATTTTTTTTTTTTTTTTTTTTAATTGATTTTCCTAACTGTAATACACAATTGATTATTGATTTTCCTAACTGTAATACACAAACTAGATCATAAAATGAATAATTCTACTTAATTCTACTTAATTTTTCTAATTGAAATACACAAACTAAAAGATGGCACAACATCAAGATGTTCACAAAATGAATAATTCTACTTAATTTTCCTAATTGTAATACACAAATTCATCACAAAAATGAATAATTCTACTTAATTTTTCTAACTGTAATACACAAACTGCTTTATAAAATGAATAACTCTACTTAATTTTTCTAACTGTAATTCACAAACGTACCGTACATCATAAGTACAACATAATTGTAATACACAAACACGCATTACATCATATATAGTTTTTGAGCAAGTCCTTTTTGACCTTTTTCTTAAATGTATACATTGATTTTTCATTTTTAACATCACTCTCCAGAGCATTCCACAATCGAATTCCCTGAATTGAGGTAGACCGTCCTTTTAAGCTGGTTCTGAATTGTGGTTTGATGAATATCTCTGTCCCTTTGAGATTGTAATAACTTTGTCTTTTTATAAAATTTCTTTGGATATTTAAAGGTAATGTGTTATTATGAGCCCTATACATAATTGATAAAATACTATATTCTACCAATTCCTGGAATTTCAATAAGTTTAGTTGAATAAACAAGGTGTTTGAAGGGTGAGTGAAATGTTTTCTGGTGATTACTCTTACAGCTCTCTTTTGTAAAATAAAAACAGGCTTTGTAATAGTTTTGCATGCTTTTCCCCAAACCTCAATACAATAGATTAAATGTGGAGCAATGATTGTGTTATACAACATATGTAAAGCTTTATCAATTAAAAAATCCCTGACTTTATATAGTACTGCAATTGCTCTAGCTAGTTTTTTTTTAATAGAATTTACATGATGTTTCCATGTCAGTTTGTCATCAATGATAACACCCAGAAACTTCACTTCACTCACTTTACAGATCACAACATCTTCAATTTCAAATGGATCGTCATCAACAATTCCCTTTTTGTTACTGAAAATCATGTAGTTAGTTTTATCTAAATTCAAAGATAATTTGTTTAATTTAAACCAAGTTTGTATTTTTATAAATTCTGTTTTCATCATATCCAAAATCTGTTTTATGTCATTACCCGAACTGAAAAAAGTGGTGTCATCGGCAAAAAGAACACATTTAAGTAGTGCTGACACATTTACCAAGTCATTCACATATAAAATAAACAACTTTGGTCCAAGCACAGAACCCTGAGGAACTCCACAAGTGATATCACGGAGGTCAGATTTAACATCATTAATTTGCACGAACTGTTTCCTGTCCTTCAAATAGCTAGATACCCACTGTAATGCTGGTCCTCTAATACCATATTTATTTAGTTTTTCAAGGAGAATGGTGTGGTCAATGGTATCAAATGCTTTTTTTAGATCAACAAAAACACTAACACAGTACTGTTTATGATCGACAGCATTAGTTATTTGTTCCATTAAATCCATGAGAGCCATTGACGTAGAGTTTTTTTCTCTAAACCCATATTGACTGCTACTTAAAATGTTTTGTTTATCAATAAATTGATCCAATCTGGACACAAATAGTTTTTCTAGAATCTTTGAGAACTGTGGTAATAAGGATATTGGCCTATAATTATTGAATACACATTTATCACCATTTTTAAAAAGAGGAATTACCTTTGCTACTTTCATGTTATCTGGAAATATTCCTGTTGAAAAAGATAAATTGCATATATATGTAAACGGTTCAATAACATAACTTATTATTTCCTTTACGAACATCATATCCATGTCCACCCAGTCTTTTGATCTCTTGTCTGAGAGATTTTTTACCATTTTCATAATTTCCTCTTTGTTAGTTCCACTAAGAAAAATACTGTTTGTGCAACTTTTAATTGAATGACACACCTTATTATCTACTTTTGGTATTTTAGCTGCAAGGCTTGATCCAATATTTACAAAATATTGATTAAATTCATTTACGATATTATTCTCATCATGTATTTCTTTGTCATCTTTCACAAAATATTTTGCAATGTTTGTTTTTGCTTTATGACTTTTTAGAACATCATTTATTACTCGCCATGTTGTTTTAGTGTCACCATTGCTCTTGTTTAATAAATCACTATAGTATTCTTTCTTGCATCTTCTTATAATCATTACCAATTTATTTTTATATTTTTTATATTTTTCTTCAGCTTGTTGTGTTCTCGTTTTTAAGAAACATAAATACAAGTTATTTTTTTTTTTACAAGCATTTCTCAACCCTTTAGTCATCCAAGGTTGGTCAACAATATTTCTTTTTCTACGATTTCTTTGCACACAATTCTTTTCATACAGAGCTTCTAAAATGTTCATAAATTCATCATATGATCTGTTAACATCATCAATATACACGTCCTTCCAGTTTTGCTTCTGTAAATCATCTTTTAATTGATCCATAGCTTTTTTTGATGTGTTTATTATTTTTTTCTTAATTGTAACTTCTTTTGTAATGTTTTGATCATTTCTGTAGATAGTGAAAACTGGTAAATGATCACTTAAATCAGTTGTTAAGATACCACCTGTCATATCCCCATTTGTTATATTTGTGAAAATGTTGTCAATTATCGTAGCACTATGAGTTGTAATTCTTGTTGGTTTTGATATTAACGGATAAAGATTTAAACTATAAAGGTTAAATCATGTCATCCGGACGTGTTTCATTAAGTGAATAAAAAAAAAATTCAGTTGCTCTTACAAAACTTTTTATTGATATATGTTGTTTTTCAGCTTTGTGCTTGGATGCCCCCTCGACCCAGTGCAGGTGGTGGAGACAGAAGGACTCTAGCTAACATAACATCATCGATGGACGTCTCCCACTCCATGCACGAAGCTGTTGCTGAACTGGAGAGCTCCTTCAGTGACAGATTACTGCATCTGAAATGCATAAAGGAGAGTTACCGCAGGTCCTTCCTCCCAGCAGCTGTTATACAACCATCACTGCTCCCAACAAACTCAATACGTAAGGATTAAATACATGCTGACCTCTGCTAAAACACACACTCTGCTAAATAGTCTGCCATTCTCAATGTTCAATACATATTGAACATTACTGAACAGCATATTGTTGATCTATTTCTTANTAGACTGAGGAACAGCTTCTACCCTGAGGCTGTTAGACTCATGAATAAATAAATAATAAGAATAATCACTGTGAAATATCACATCATGCTGATGCTGATCTGTTTTCTTGTTGCTGTGTTCATCTGTGACCATCTGCTCATAAAGACTCATGTTCGTGCTGCTGTTTGTAATGACGTTTTTCTATTACTCTAGGGCTTAGTGTATTTCTAGTTGGATGTTTTTCTTTAGTTCATATCCTAGATGTTATTACTGTTTTTCTCTTACATTTTGTTGTTGGATGTAACTGGGACCCTGTGTACATAATCTCATTTCATCACATGTACTGCGGTGCAAATGACAATAAAGACTCATTCATTCAACCTTTATTTATACAGGCTAGCCTCGTTGAGTCACGGGGACTCATTTACAAGAGGGACCTGTCTCACTCACACCAAACAACCATCCACTCTCACACTCACACCTAGGGTCAATTTAGAGTCACCAATCAGCCTAACAAGCATGTTTTTTGGTCTGTGGGAGGAAACCGGAGTACCCGGAGGAAAGGTACATATTTCCTTTGTTAAAGCATGTTTTACTCATTGCTCAGTGCTGTACCTAAAGCTTGTGCTTTATTTCTGTACTTTGTCTTATTTCTGTAGTTTTTCATGGCATTAATAAAAGCGCCCGTATGAACAAAGAAGCCGTGCTCGGTGTTGTCATTGAGAGAAGCTACAGTATATATATATATATATATAT